>VWZK01011785.1:0-21719 GCA_013396935.1 Baryphthengus martii | reverse complement strand
AGATACTATTAGCTAATGTCTGAAAATTCAGATAATATAGTCATTCATGGAAAATGCTTCTGCGAACGAAATGAACTAAAATTATTTCTTCTATTACATAGTAAATAAGATACCCAGGTATCTTTTTAACTTGTGCCTTCCTGGAAATAGTACATTCTTTTCATTTATTAAGGAAAGCCAACATTGGTCTTGGTGCAGATAATCTTGCCAGCACAAAAACACGCTCATCAAGACAGAATTGGACACTGCATTTTTACAGAGGCACGCTACATCAATTTCCAGTGTGATTACCAATCCAATAATTCCTGATCTCCCACTAAAATAGCTACCCAAATTCATGTTACTGAGGTAAAAACATCATAACCTCTATGCCTTCATGTGTATTTTCAGAGAAATAATTTTATTGGCAAGCAACAGATCCAGAATTCATTCATCACGAATCTCAGTGTGCAACTTAATCCCATGACAATCACATCATCTTTCAGATCATTCATGTGGCCATGACAGTAAATGCAACGTCCAAAACACAGACAAGATCAAAGGAACTATATAAAGACAGGCCCATCAGGGTGACGTTACACACTGTGCCTGTAAAATTAGACTACTTCTTCCATGGCCACTGCTTTCTCTCCACATCGAATTGGTATTAGGCTCTGTAAGGTCTGAAGTAAACATAAGTTTCCTTCTCATGAAAGTAAACCATGATAATCCCAACATTTGCTGAAAGGAAAGCTTTATTTATGCCATGTTACTTTTATGTCACAGTAAAAGCATTTCATTTCAAAGATGACAAGGAGCCTCAGAAACCTTCCACAAGATGGAAACATACCATAAAACCTTTGTTTTGCAGTGGAAGACAGAACTGGACACTGTGATTTTACGGAGGCAAAACACATCAGTTTCCAGTGTGATTAATTCCAGGGAACGGAAGGGTTTCTTTTCTCAGGAGTCTATTTCCAGAAGAGCGGTCACAGGCCCGAGCAGCCTGCCTCTCCACCCACAGCTCATGAGGGATCTCTCTCCAAGAGAGACCGATCTGGTATGCGGTATTGACATTTTGGGCTAAGTGTCAGTCCTAATTACAAGTTTAAAACCAAAGCTAAGTGCCACCGGATCACAGCAGAAACTAAAGCTTGTGTCTGTTGCTGCCTGCTCTGGCTTGGCCTGACACCCATAAAAATAGGAAACAGAGGATCATTAAGCCTGTTAAGTCACCAGCTGGCAGCAAAAAGATAGACTCCAGCATAGGTAACAAGGACGCTCTAATCTCCCAAAGAATCATATAAGGTTGGAACTTATTAGCACTGTATTTTTAACTCCAAGATCTGTTCTATAAACCCAAGGTTATAAGTATACATTGTGAAAGAAACAATCGCTGTCCTAATGGTTAAAAGCAGGTTAAATGTATCTGTATGTTCCTAAATGATCAGATCCTTAGAGTGCTCTTTTGGTAGGAAAAAAAAAAAAATAAAGGAAAAAAAATATTTCCGTTAGAATTATATTTAATACATGTCCATTACATGGCTGGGGTCCAAGGGCTCTTGTGTCTCTGCATGGCTCACTGACCACCCTGTTCTAGCTCTCTTTTGTTGTGGCAGGCTAGTCAGCAGAAGTAGAAAGCACAGTCAGCATGGTAAGGCCACATTAACTTGCTGAAAATGGGCTCAAAAGCATCTCTTTTTGAATAGTTCTATGACTGCAGTTCTCCACAGCCAGAGAAGTAGGTATTAATTAGCAACCAGGTTATTCCAGAATATGTGAAACAATGTCCCTGTTGCTGTTAGCTCAGGCTCAGTTGCCTTTTCTGTTACTTCTGCATGGTGTATATGAGTCATGATTGTGTGGCACACAAAATTAGAGCAAATGCTTTAGAAGTGGCCATTCCTTTCAACAGTCATTTCATGCAATTGCTGAACATAGTTGTACCTAACATTGTATTATTTCAGTGTAAAGATAACCAAACAAAAGCTACATTTATAAAATTATTCAAATTATAAGAAATTAGTCCTCTTGTCAAATACAAACCATTAATGCTATATTGCTCAACTATGCCCTCAGAACACGTCACATTTACCAAAAATAATTATTTGAGGGATTGTAGGTTCAGAAATGAATTGATACATCCAAATATGATCAACAGTAGCCAACAGCACAGAAATGTTATTTGCTACATGGGTGTTAAGCTGGGAAAAAAAAAGCCCAATCCTGAAATACTTTTCAGAATTCAGTTTAAAAACATTAGGTAACTGCAGTGTTCATTTATTTTGCAACACATTTAGAATACTCTGTATGGTAATACTTACTTTCAATGAAATATATATGCTATTAAAACGAATTATATTTGTTTCAACCTCTGAAATAGAGATTTAGTGCTCAGCACAGCCATCTAACAATGATGGAGAAACATTATTTCAGGAATGCCCAGACCTCACAGTTTGAAATGGCTACAACCTTTATATTTTATTTTATGACAATATCACAGGGCTTCAAAGTTTAAAAATATAAGCAAATAAGGAGCAAAATGAGATATTTCTTAATACTCAGGAATGCCTCTCCATGGCTTGATCTATTTCCAGGTTGCCTCCTGACCTTGCTGTGGCACTCAAAGGCTTAGTGAGAAACTTGAAATAAAAGAGGAGAAACAAAAAGACTTTACGCAACCCCTAGAAGGCAATTTTGGATCTCCTTTACTTTTCCTTAAATAAACCCTAGAAACAAACTAAACCCATAATTTTTAATAACTCCTGAAAGAGGCCAGAAATAGATTGTAACCTCAAGATTACATGATGGGAAGAGAGGAAAAGAAATACTGTGAGCTACTAAGTCTGCCAGTAAAACTCTGAAGCTATGGAAACCTTATAATTCTCCCTAAATCTGGTTTTAACATTCAGTTGCTAACAGCAACTACTGTTTGTTTGAACCCACAATAAAAAAAAAAAGGAGGGGTCTAGCATATTGCAACTGACACAAAATTATGCAGAGGTAACAGCTATTTTCCTACTGACCAGTCTAAATATGTCTAAAAAAGCAGTAATATTCACTTGATGCTGCAGCCATCTCCTGACAGGAAAACTTTCCATATTAGGAGGCCAACAGAAACGCAAAGCTACACCTTCCGGTTACATTGTCATCTCCCAGTGACAACCATAAAACTAGAGGTCATCAAGCTCCCGAGGTTCCGGGTGAGCACAAGGACGAAATCCACAGCAGCATCTGCTATAAATGCTGTCTCCTTGCCTTCCAAAAATGGTCACAGTACATGGTAGAGCTCACATCCCCTGTGACAACTGGTTTCACATAAAAATTACTTTCTGCTAATACAACTGAAACACAGCAGGAATTTTGTTTTGATGCCTGATTCACCATATATGTAAAGGATCATGAGTTTAGACAAAATGTGGATGAGCCTCCAATTATTTAGAAATAAAGAATTCACATCCTTCGAAATTAGAAAACTAATATTTTTGAAAGCTGATAAACACAGTCCCTTCCTCATCATTTCTAGGAGAAAACAAAATTACAGTATTCAAAGTTATCATACTCAACCACCTAGCAAAGCAGAAGGCCCCTCCTGACAAATTCTCACTTGTTTTAGTAAAACACTACTTTGACATAATGACTTAAATAAGGTAGCATACTTAGAGCACCAAAATCAGCAAGTTCTAAGTTTATACCAATTTCAGGCTTTGAAATTAGAATAAGAAGATTCATGCACCAAGTAAACCGTGCTCTCCTCCACTCTAAACAGGACACAGCAGCAAAACTGTTTTGGTCAACAACTGTGCGTAATCTGGGCACTACATTAAATTTAAAAACCAGCAAGTTTTGTTGCATAATACAGTCAAGTGTCCATAAAGCTCATTTAACAAAGTACAATCCAGAACATAGAGATGGCAATTTCTGCTGTCAGCCTGGAATCAACCAACCACTCCAGATCCAAGTGGCTCCACTGCCAACTCTCTTGGGCCACCTCTCTTGTCATGAGTTGGAATTTCAGATGCAACACCTCTGGAATAGCTGCAATTAAACACTTGTCAGCTGAAGAGGACAGAGAACAATTTAGGTTTCTATCCTCAGGTTCCAGCATGATCACGTTTAGCATATAAAAACCCCTCCATTAATGAGTACAGTGGATCAGGAAAACCCTACTGGTTTCTGTCAGTGCAAATAACGCTGAAAGATACAGACGAATTTGTTTTTTTCTTTGACAAAAGGGAAAAACACCAAACTGAGGGGTGGCCTCTATTTGGAGAAAGAACTCTAAAGTATGGAGTAAACCGGAAGTTGTTTCCCCAAGTCATTCCTGATACTAGGTTCATTGACATAAAATTTCATTTCGTATCAGTAGCATAGAGAGGAACAAAGAAATAATTCAGGAACAGGTTTGCAAGCTTCGACATCAAAACAGAGCTGGAACTACGAAAAGCTGCTTAACGGTCAAGCTCTGGACAGGAGTGTTTTCCAGTGCTTAATTCTGAATATTTTAGTATTCAAAGCACTCTTTCCACACTCTTTTACAGACATTCCCTGTGCAAAAAGAGGTTTGAAATAATACACACTAGTCAAGCAATAACATATTACATAGGGGAAAGAAACAGTCATAGAATATGTTGGATAGTAGTGTTCTGTTCAGCCTATGGGGCAAAGCAATGCAAGCCATGAAAATGCAGTATCTATTCTCACACGAACGATCAAAATATAAAAAAACCCTTAAGCATTCAAAAAAATCTAAGGCCATACTTTCACAGCAATCAGTAATAAAATTACGTTTTTTTTCCTTTTCACCTTCACTCAACATTATCCCATGAAAAAAGCTTGCAAATGGTTCACCTATGATTAGGATCCATTTCTGGATGGCAACACCACTCCCTGACTCTCCACTTCACAGAGGATCTGGTACATTTTATCATGGCAGAAAAGTACACCAAAAATGAGTGAATTAAAATAACCTGTTGAACAGCTTTTGATCTAGACTTAGCTCACTGCTTAGGCACGGATCCCATGTGCGGCAACGACCAAAGCGCTCTGACATTAAGATCAAAGTGCACTATTAGAGGTAGTTTAATAGTTGGGTTAAAAACCAAACAACAAAAAAACCCACCACACAAAACAACCCCACAAACCACCAAGACTGAAGCAAGAAAATATTGCTGTCTTGCTACATTTTTAGGTAAGAAGACAAAATCCTTCTCCCAGAATTTCACTTCCAAACACATGTAGTGTTCCCTTCTGGTTTCCCTTGCTTTAGTGAAACCAACTGAGAAAACAAATAGGGACGGTGTTGATTAATAAGGTGGTGCTGCCATGAACCCTTATCTAAGCACGGGGGAAACAGATTCTACCAAATCTTCCGCCCGGGAGATGATGAAGTTGCATCATGCGCCTCTCATGAGAACATCCCCAAGTCACGTAGCTGGATGCTGTGGGTGCACACATTCCCTGGACACCACTACTGCGAACACCACTACTTCACTTTAGTGGGGACAGCTGTCATCTCATCCTGTCTGAGTCCACCAGTGCACTGGATCAAAGTGGTTTTTTCATGAGTTTTCACATTCATTGTCATTCCTCCATCATCTTACCTAGTAGGTTCTGCCTAAAATCACAAGTCTTGAAATAACTCGCTTAGCAAAAGTTTTGGCATTTTCCCCACAGGTTTCTGCTCCAAGCTTTGCTACTCAAAACACATACTGACCACACTCGAGCAGAGCAGCTCCGAATCCTGCTACAGTATGAATTAGGTAGAGTTTTATTTATGTTCCAACTTAAAGGGTGGACACTGTTGACACACAGTTTACACATGCTGCAGTGATACCATTCTGTTGTGTACATGCCAAATTCTACCTAGATGGCTGGCTGCCAATCACGGTTGAAGAGATTTCTGAAGTAAGTTTTTTCTTCGGAACATTAAAGACACTGAGATCTTCCAACTGAACTGTGAAGTTTTGGTACATAACTAAAGCTTCTGGTACACTAGTTGTGTACCAAACTAAAGCTTTTGGTACACAACTTTGGGGTAAAATAAAGAGTTACTGTTTAAACCTTCAGACCACATCACAAAGAAGACCCTTTAGTCAGATTTTGGATATTTATACAAATCAAAGAAGAGTTAGGTTAGATGCCAGAAGAAACTGCCAGGGAGGCCAAAGAATCGTGAAAGGAATAGAAGTTAACAATTAGTGTTCTTTGCAGGAGGGATAATAACAAGACCATGCAACTTCTATGCACCGCATTTTATTCTGTGATATTACATGCCTGAGCTTAAGAGATGGTGTGAATATTGAGCATATCTAAATATTTACTTGTTTTCCTGAAATTATTCATGTTCTGTGTTAAAATGCTCAGAGCTGTACTTTATTTCTACCTAACCTGAAATCAATGTTCCTTGGAAAATAGATACAGCAGACACTTTTTAAAGCACTATCTATTAATAAAGCAACAGACACCTGTGCTGTCTGCTATGTCTTCCTTCTCAGGAAACCACTTTTTGCAGTGGAAAATATTATTCTGTATAGAGGTACTCTATTAGGCTCAGTTCTGCATTGCCTTCAGATCCTGCCAATGTGAGTAAAAAACACTGCTCAGCTGCTTAGCATATATGAAAGACTATGGATTACCTGAAAGCAAAAGGGAAGTATTGACACCACTGCTACTGCTGAGCAATGTTACCCAGTATACATTTATAATACTGGTTATAAATCTGCCATCCATCCAAACCAAACATGCTTAAAATATAGCGAAATGGCCTTATTGCACAAGGATGTGTGTTGTAAAAAGTCTTGATGGGTACTCTAATTCTTCTTGCTGAAGTTTTTTCAGAAAAGACTATATCAACATCTCCTGTCCTAAAACTTTTATGTTAAGTGAAATGATTTCACTGTGAAGTTGAAAAAAAAATCGCATAAGACTGATTCTTTCATATCAGCTGCATTACTTTTAAGAAAAAACAAACAACTAAAATTCACCAGATCTGACCAATAAAAAATTTCAGTACTACTTAGCAATGCAGAGTGACAAAGGGCATATACTTCTCAACAGCGAGCACACTGGCACAGTCTCACTTTTAAAATCAGAAGCTAATGGCTAATCATAGCATTTTACAGACACCAAATAAAAAGTTATTTTGCTGTACTTTGCATATACCCAATGGTTCTTTCAGCGAGGTAGGTCAGGCTTGTCTCACAATCCATGCCAGAAATCAAACCCTATCCTTCAGACAGTCACTTAATCAGATTCAAGGGGAACTGAGTAAATATATCTGATTATTTTAACATTTAGGTTCAAGATAAATTTCTAAGTGTTTTACTTTCACAAGCTATTATACATCATTCTTTCTAACATGGAAAATATTGTCAAACTATACAGTCAAAGCTGGAAATCTTTCAATGCATAATGTATTGTATCAATATGTGCAACAGCCCTCTACAATAAAGGCAACTACTCAGTACAACAGTTTCAAGTACTATCAAGGCTCTCCCCGTGATCCTGCAGAGGCACTGTATTCCCTCATCTGCAAGAAATGGAGTTATCTATTTGCTTGGTTTGGGTATTTTTTTTTTTTGCACTATTTTAGAAAGTTGAGTCTTTTAGAAGGACTTCCCTTTATCAGCTAGAAGACAGTTGATGCAGTACACCGGGTGGAAAATAAGAACAAAGATCACCATCATTGCATGAACTCTTGGCCTGCAAAGCAATAAACCATACTGCACTCAGAATGTGCCAACTGATGTAACTACAGGGTGCTTCTGTGATGAATGTAAGGATTCATTTAAAGCTGCTGTCTTTCACATCCTACATGCATATCACAAGGGAGAAGGATATTAGGACAGCTTTCTTAGTTGAGAAAGTGAGCCAGAGAGACAAAAAGTAAGAAAGAAAACAAAAGTAAAAGGACAACAGAGGGCCAGATGGTGACTCCAAACCCCAAATCTTTTTGTCAGATCCTTGGAGAATGAAAGATGTGTGCTCACAAAACAACAGCCTGCAAACTGACGATTTCTTAAAGTTTCCTAACATTGAAAACAGTGGGGCATATAAAGAAAATGGACAAATCTCAGATGACTTTAAATGGTCACAGATCTACACTTTCTGATAGTTGCAACAGCCCATGACAGCCAGAGATGTGCATCTTGAAAACTGAGAGTACAAACGTTCACAGTTGTGATGCATGTAAGCACATACCACCCATATACACATGCGTAGCGTACAACAAAATACTTGAGGAAAATGGTATTTTCTTCCTTAACCGTATTATGCCAGAGAAAGATGTAAATGAGCACACTAAAAATCCCAGAGCAGAGTTAATGCAAGCATGAGAGTGAAGATTTTTCCATGCTTTAAGGTTGTGCACAGCATCAGACAGAACCTGCTTCACAAGCCACTGTTGTTTCATGTGGAATAAGGCACACTTGCTCCATTCTCATAGATGACACAAGACTTCCAGGTTCTTGCTGTGATGGGCTGACAGTTGTTTTACCCAAAGTCACTAGGAGTGTTAGCTTGTTGCTGTCTCTTCCTCTTTTCCGTCATATGCCTAAGATCTTGGTAAGGCAGCAAATGACTGGTAGAATTTAATAAGATTAATGTAGTAAAATCCCTGCCTGATCAGGCTTTCTCCAAAGAGGAAATTAAGTAAAACAAGCTATGCTTGTCACAGTATTTTTAGCTACACAGCAGCAAACCAGATTAATAAAGAATAAATTGAAAATTAAATTATTCCTGTTACTTTTATGCCAGTTAAAGAAATAGGTTCTTTTATGTTACCCAAGTATGTTTCACCCTAAGTAATGATGCACACACATCACATTTAATTGAATACTGTGAACTATTAGACTATGACAGAAGTAATGTACCTAAGTAAGTTGGGAGGAGTTTCCATCTATATTTTAGATCAGTGTGTGAAATGGTCTGAAATATATTTGTGTCTAGCTAATAATGTTATTCACATGCACCCAGTGGGAGAGGCCAAGCAGAGTGCTTCAGAATTGGCTCAGGAGTCTTAGTCCAGCTTTGGAGACAGCACGAGTTTTACAGTGACTGGACAACCTGGGTGGAGCTCAACAATAATTCTATCTAAATGAATCCACATTCAGTATAACTTAACTTACGGGAAAACAAAAGACAAACCCCTCCAGACTCAGATACCCCTTTTCACAATGCTGAAACAACAACCCCCCCACACCTGATCTGACTTTTCTTAAAATTTTATTCACAAAAAAGAATCCTAGGAAATATATTACTAGAAGATTTTGCATTCCCTTCAATCTCCTTCTAAGACATTTCAACAGTTAGTCCTAGATCCTAAATTAGCTACTTCAGCATTTGTCCTATCATACATGGCTTTGCCTGATCACATTATGTTATCCTATTTGAAGGTTTGAAAAAGCAAAACATGTAGTCAGGAAGTCTTGTTCATGAAATACTCTGCATTGAAACAAGAAAACCAAGTTGTTAACATCACAAGAAACAAAACTGCATTTTCCCCATATATAGCTTTGCATGCAGTAACTGCATACTACATAAGGCACTGGTGCAGTACAAGCCAAAGCAACAACATCAAGCAGTTTTGAAAGATGTCCAATACTCATCTCTTTTCAAAGTTCCTTATTTTTGTATTTGTGTATCATTCCTGAAAAAGTACTATAAGTTCAGGAAAGGATGAGTAGTGAGTGTTTGAAGCTGGAATGTAAAACTAGCAATGTATGGCCAACCAGTCCATTGAAGAGCAAGGGTCTACAGATCGTATATGAAATCACCACACTGTGCATTCCTTGTGATACCCATTGAAACAGGTATTGCAGACATCCGTACTGAACAGTTATTACATTGAGTCATTTGTAGAAAAGCTAATCATGGAGTCATAGAATGGTCTGGGTTGGAAGGGACCTTAAAGATCATCCAGTTCCAATCCCCCTGCCATGAGCAGGGACACTTCCCACTAGATGAGGTTGCTCAAAGCCCCACCCAAACTGACCTTGAACCCATCCAGTGATGAAGTATCCATAGCTTCCCCGGGCTACCTGTTCCAGTGTCTCACCCCCCTCATTGTAAAGAACTTCCTAATTTCTAATCTAAATCTACCATCTACCAGTTTGCAGCCATCACACCTTGTCCTATTACTACATGCCCTCATAAAAAAATCCCTCTCCAGCTTTCTTGTAGGCTCCCTTTAGGTAGTGGAAGGCTGCTCTAAGGCCTCCCCAAAGCCTTCTCTTTTCCAGGCTGAACAACCCCGACTCTCTCAACCTATCTTCATAGGAGAGGTGCTCCAGCCCTCTAATCATGTCCGTGGCCCTTCCTGTGGATACCCTCCAACACGTCCATGTCCTTCTTGTGTTGGGGTCTCCAGAGCTAGATGCAGCATTCCAGGTGGGGTCTCACAAGAGCAGAGTAGAGGGGCAGAATCACCTCCCTTGACCTGCTAGTCACATTTCTTTTGATGCAGCCCAGGGTACAGTTGGCTTTCTGCACTGCAAATGCATATTGCTGGGTCATGTTGAGCTTCTCATCAACCAACAGCCTCAAGTTCTTCTTCCCAAGGCTGCTCTCAATGCACNTTCCTAATTTCTAATCTAAATCTACCATCTACCAGTTTGCAGCCATCACACCTTGTCCTATTACTACATGCCCTCATAAAAAAATCCCTCTCCAGCTTTCTTGTAGGCTCCCTTTAGGTAGTGGAAGGCTGCTCTAAGGCCTCCCCAAAGCCTTCTCTTTTCCAGGCTGAACAACCCCGACTCTCTCAACCTATCTTCATAGGAGAGGTGCTCCAGCCCTCTAATCATGTCCGTGGCCCTTCCTGTGGATACACTCCAACACGTCCATGTCCTTCTTGTGTTGGGGTCTCCAGAGCTAGATGCAGCATTCCAGGTGGGGTCTCACAAGAGCAGAGTAGAGGGGCAGAATCACCTCCCTTGACCTGCTAGTCACATTTCTTTTGATGCAGCCCAGGGTACAGTTGGCTTTCTGCACTGCAAATGCATATTGCTGGGTCATGTTGAGCTTCTCATCAACCAACAGCCTCAAGTTCTTCTTCCCAAGGCTGCTCTCAATGCACTCTCTACCCAGCCTGTATTTGTGCTTGGGATTGCCCCAATCCATGTACAGGACCTTGCACTTGGTCTTGTTGAACTTCATAAGGTTTGCAGGGGTGAAGATGAGTTAGTTTGCCTAAAGGTGTTCAGTTCATCAGCATCAACAAGTGAAGCAGACTTGCACATCCAGCATCCTGCCTGTCCTTTTGACATGGCTGTACAAGAATGGTAAGGTTGCATGAGCAAGAGCTTCACTTCATCACAATGGATCTTCGTGTAGCAAAACTGTTGTTATAGAAGCATAAGAATCCACAGAGTCCAGGTTTCCCTTGAATATGTGTCCTGTGGGTGACTGTAAACTCACCCAAAGTTTATTCGGGTACTTCTAGTGCCTTTCTACAGAGAGATAGATGCCCTGTGTCTAAAAAAATCACAAGCTCTCTTCCAATGGCATTATATAGTGACTCTCCCTCCTCTATCTGGCTAGTGTTTACTGTATTAGTTGTCTTTGACACCTCTCTTTCTGTCATACTTGATTTAAATAAGCCAGGTTACTAGAGAAAACATATGGATAAACACACACACATTGATACTAGCTTTAGTGAGTATATGCGATAAGAAACAAGACTAAAATAATCTTCAGTCCTTCTAGGAGGTGAAAGACAGCATCCATAAAATCTCTGACAGCCACTATTAATACCACAGTATCACAAGCCCACCCCTGCAATTACCAAAGGCATTTCCTGGGAGCTGATCAGCTTTCTTCCTCTCCTCTGCAGTCAGATGGGAATGTCCTTGAAGCAAACATATCATTATAGGAAACACTTAGGGAAAGGGCAAGGGGGAATAAAGAATGACTTGCATAATTTAAGTAAAACACTTGGTGTGAGCAAGCTTGTGGTTGCCCCTCAAAGCTATGCAGTGGCAGAGAACTCAATTTTCAGATCTAACCTCTTCTCTGTCAGCAGTGCTGGAGAAGCACGGGGTAGGCCAGTGCCTGGACTATAGCAGAAAGAAGAGAAAAACCTGGGTGGCACTAGGGTGACTTCTCAAATCAACTGAGGCATGAGCTACCAGCTATTCACAGCTCTATGTCTCAGAGGAACACAGTCAGCAACTTCATGGGCTCTAAGATCGTGCCTTGACATCCTGTATTGTGCATGCAGTGCCACCCTTCCTGAAAAAGAAGGAATAGGAATTTAGAAAATTATTTGGTAGTCTGTAGTCAGCAGCTCAGAAGAAGACAATGGGATTAAGCCAGGTGGAATAACAGGAATACTACTGAACTAATGTAATCTTTTCTAATAGTAAGTAAAAATAACCCTCTTCAAAACCACACTCAAAACCCCTGAAACCTACCCACTGGTAATACACAAATGGGATTCTACTAGTTCAGAAAAAAAGCCATAATATTAATAATGTCACTGTACATTACAGTTTTAGGGAAAACAGGTCCTTCTAGATGCATCTGATTTCATTTTGTATGAGTTGGGTAAAATGCCTTGCCTAATAGCTAGTGGGGAACAGAGGGGATCTGTGAGGCCATGCATACAATTCCTTCAGTCAAGGGAAGGGAAGGGAAGGTTTTGGAAGGGAAGGTTTGGGAAGGGAAGGTTTTGGAAGGGAAGGTTTGGGAAGGGAAGGTTTGGGAAGGGAAGGGAAGGGAAGGGAAGATTTGGGAAGGGAAGGTTTGGGAAGGGAAGGTTTGGATAGGATAGGGAAGGGAACGGAAGCGAAGGGAAGCCTTAAAGGCTCTACACAGAGCCATCTGCTTCACCGAGGACCACTGTCCAGCTAAGGACATGGAAGCTCCACAGTTGTCCCTCCAAAGCTTACACAGAGCTGCACTCTTTCACCTGGAAAAAGTAAAGTCACAGGGAACATCCAAGACACACTGGAAAATTCCTTTACTGTAAGTAGCAACTACCATGGCAAAACAAACATGATGGCAGAAGAACTCAAAGCCACTGTCTCAACAACAGTCAGCAGGAGAAAACTTGCTAAAACTCAGGAAAGGAAGAAAAGATGCAGGAATTGTTAAGGAGGAAAAATTATTTGTCTAAACTGTAATCTCCATCTTTCATAGAAGCCCATCTAAAGCTGGCTTAAATAAAGCACAGCATTTTGTACAGACCACTGAGCAGAAATACTCTCCCAGAAGCATGCATATCTGGCACACAGATGTCTCATCTGGTACACTTTGGCCTGGCCCAAATCTTTGCAGATAATTTATCAATTTGTCTCCACTGTTACGGATGTGAAATACTAAATGTTTTGTTTGGTTTTTTTACAAAAGCAAAGTAATGATCCTATATGTAAAGAACTATGAGAAAACAATTGAATTCACCAGGCGTACCTACTCCTACAGCCACACTAATGTGGCTGGACAGACCACCCTCCGTTGTCCTACACTAATCTCTCTAAACTGATCGTTCTTTTTTTCTTTTTTTTTTTTTTTTTTTAATTGCTAAATGATGTGGTATTTCTGCACTGTGGAAGAAGATCCTGAAACTGCTGAGTGTAGCCTTTCTACCTATACATGCTATACAGGTCTCAGAACAATTTACGTGATTTACATCTAGCCACTGTAGTTTGAAAGGTGCAAACTGAACCTACAGTGGGTTACCGGAGTTGCTCAGTCACTTTCCTATTTATACAACTCAATTTCTCAATACTTAACGGAAGGGGGAGAATTAAAAAAAAACAACAAACAATAGCTAGTGTATTTGGACATTTAAAATACGTTTCTATGACGTTTTAAAACAAAAATATTTGTCATTCTACTGCCAAAATATGTCAATATGAACATTTATGTAGGTGAAATATAAGAATCACAAAACAATTGAGCTTTTCCGAAAGCTTATGTAGAGCACCAGGTTCTACATCGTTTTACTCCCAGTATCACACCATTGCACTTTCTAGGTTACACGAGTTTATACCAGTTCACAGTTTCATAACAGAAAACGCACATAGTGACATTTCCTTTAAACTAGTATAGGTTTATTCCAAGAGTACAAGTGGCTTTTTGTTACATGGAATACTGTATTCTGTGTACTTCCATTACACGGATTATAAAGCATGGAATCCCTGAAGCTACATGTGACACGGGACTAAACAAAACCACTTCATACAAAACAGATAGTACTTCTCCATCACAGTACAGTAAATGACTTGCCAGAGCCGTAAATGTGCACAGACCACTTTTGTAAAAACTTGCAATAATTTCAGCTAAATCTGAGCTCTTTCACCCGACTTGAAAAATTGCCAGTCCTTCCATTGGAATATACTGTGGACACAGGCATCACATGCTTGTGAAGAATTCACTTAAGGACCTATGAATAGTACATCACTATGTTGCCTAGATTTGAAATTGGCCCGGTATTATATATTATATATTTTTCTTCTTTTCATAAAGGTCACAATTTAAAAACAAAAATAAGTATCTACTGACATTTAAGCAGGAGTTTAAATCAGGCCGCGTGGCCCATTAAAATTTAACCAAGTTACTATCAATCCACAATGGAGGGCTGCCTGCTAATGATCTGTTCTATGAAAGTCTACCATTAATAGTGTGTATTGCTTATTGACAACACAGCATTCGTGGATTTTCGTTGTCCCACAGATACAAAATATAAAAAGCATCAGTTTCATGATGTGCGAGAGATAAGAGGGAAGAGGAAAGGGAAACATTGATAGTTTAGGGCCATAACCTAGGAAAGACCACACCTGGTATTTGTTTCTGGTATTTATCTTAAACATTTCATTCCTAAAGTCATGCAATTTATTGATCTGATCACTGGTAACATGAGGACTCAAAAAAATATTTAAAAGCTTCCAGCTCCATTCTTTTTGCATTAGTTGCAGTGAGCAGCTGCAACATTCTCCACGCTTGCATGGTACTGGCAGAGTATCCTCTGGAGAACTACTACGGCTACTTCACAGCAAAATGGGCCAGGCGAGAAGGTTACAACAAACTGACTCTTGGATACCTTGAGTCAGCAGGGTGAAATGCAGACCCTGCCCAGACAGCCTGCATAGCCTTGTGCTCCTAAGGACATGGCGTTCTACACTTGATAATTAACCTTCAAACCATCCAAGCCGTTGGACCATCCTGGACATCTCCTCACACTCTAGAGGAAAGTTTGCTGCATCAAGAAAGAGCAGTAAATGGAGCTTTGCCCACGCTCGGCCATGTGAACCTCCACAGGCAGTGAGGAGGGACAGCTGGCAAGGTCATCAGGTGGGGAGGAAGGAAGCCTTCTGTGGGTGTTGAGTACATTTGCTGTAGACCAACCCACTTTTTCAGAATTAAATCCACATCCTGTACTGTCACAGACCCAAATACGGGTGTGGTCTTACTCAAGCCTAATTGCTTTGCTGAAACGTAGATGGCACAGTAAAGGACAAGGTTCTTGCACAGGACCAAGTAAGGACTTGAAAGGGATCAATTGTGCTCTCCCAGCAGATCAAAAAAGCAGTATTATGAAATGTCTTTCTTAAAGTCACCTCTTTTAAACTACAAACGTTATAATGAAATCAATTACAGATCGACAACCACATTTCTTAAAACAAAGGGGGAAAGCTAAATCATACATCTCTGAGAAGATGAGAAAGCTTCCCCAAATCCGAGAGGAAATTAAAACCCGACTAGAACTCTTTGTCAATTTCATTCGACTTATATGGCTACATTTCTTTAAGAAGGCTATACTTCTTCTACTGTATGTTCTTTCAGCACTTTGCTTTCATCTACACATTCTGCCTTCTGAGACAATAGCTTCAGACTTGTATTTTTCCAGTATAAACTGTCATCAACCAAAAACCTGCTCCTAAACTATTCAAGGGCATGTAGGCACAAAAAAATATTGTTCTCCTAAGCAGGCTGGGTGTGGTAGTTGAATGGTGTACATTCCTTCAGTTAATTGAAAATTATATCTTTCTTTTCAAAGGTTCAGCAAACAAAAGGCTTGGCAAAAAGAGACTAAGAAAGAATCCAGGAATACCTATTTCAAATAACTTTTATTTCAAGTATGCCATCAACACATATGTTGATATGCAACAGAATTTCTGGTACTGAAAGCCAACCACCTCCTTTAAAAGGAAGAGGGAGAAAAATCAGAAAGTAGGACACTATCAAAACCTAAGAACTTGGCAGTGAGTCAAAACGAAAATCTATACGTACAGCTTTACTAATCTCAGTAAATCACCACAAAATTGAAACCCAGATCAGTACAAAATAACAGAAATGCTGCTTTTTTTTTTCCCTCTCTTTTTTTCCCCCCTTCTCTCCAGAAGACCCATTTCTGTCAACCGTATCATTTTCCAAGACTTCCACGTCTTGTCTACTACTGACATGCAACTGTTTCACAGCAAAGGTTTGGGGAAATTTCTGAGCCTCTATCAATACAATTATTATTTCATTTATTTACCAAGATACACTTATCTGGAAAACAATTTTCTGTAATTTTGATTCACAGAAACTGCATACACACATTCACAGACACTAAATACAATTTCAGGAGTTCTTAAAATAATACCGACGGGATTACTCAGAAGTCAGCTGAACATTAAGAAAAAATGTTTATATACTGAGGCACGCCAACTTCGAAACAGCTTGTTTCTTCCAAACACTGAAAAAGGATAGCCTTATTTTTAGGACTTTTAACATTGCTTCTTAAGCCACCTTTTTATGTAACCATGCTGTCACTATTTTCACAAATTTCAGCATTTGCTATCAACTCTTAAAAGTAGTATCACAGATACTTTTTACCTTGTCTTTTGCTACATTCATGAACTCGATCCTTAAAACTTAAGGCGGTCTGCTTTTCTGTTGAAAGAGATGGAAATTTTCAGAACAACAGAAAAGCACACAATAGAGAAGGTTAATGTCAGCTAAGTGCTGTTGGCACAGCCGGCCACATTTCACAACAACATGAATACAAAAAGAAAATGTATTTGCATGCGGCAGTAAGAACAGCCCCGCACACTCAGCTCGGGAGCCAGCCCGACTCTCATCTGCCATCACACAATAGGCAGGGACTGAGAACGTACACTCTTCTCTCTGCTAAAATGTCAGTGCTGCCTGGTCGAGACTTCAAGCTGCAGGCATGCCTGTTTGTCCGTCAGGTTAAAGAGAATCTTCACTTTAAATGGTGGCTGGGAAATGTTTGCCATGGTGCACTGAGTGCTCACTATATCCTTCTGGCCAGGCAGCACAGTTCATCTCCCAGAACTATTGGTTTGTTAATTCATTTGGTAAAAGTTCAGGAACTTGGAATAAAGTCTGCACAATTGACAGGTTACTTCCAAAATTAGTATCAGAGAAGAAAAAAAAAATAGCACTACTATTAAAAAGAAAATATGTAGTTCCACTGGCCACAACTCTAGGTAAAACTACAACTTTTCAGAAAAGGAGTATCACCCCCAGAGTGGGAGGAGCATAGGTGCTCTTCTCTGGAGATACTAATTCATTTCTCCACATTACCTCTAAATGCTAGCCCACTCCTTTCAGGACCTGCCATGTTGATGTGATCAGATTAAATGAGATTTTTATTCACAGTCATGAGGCTCCTCACTACTCTCTGATCTCAGTGTAAATATCGGGCAACCGAAACTGCACAGTTATGACCAGACATCCTGTTTGCTGTGAATTCTATTTTTAATACTTTTACGATGTTAATAATGGGAACTCCCAGTTTAGTCAGTTTGCTTTTTGTTGTAATTTATCCTGAAGTTAGTTAATCCAAAACCATGTTATTAGAGATCCTGGTGTGTACAGATTCGACTTCTCACTGTCAGTTTTAAGGTGTCTTTTACCCCCCAGGCTACTCGCTCCTGCATTTCAGGAGCTTTCCAGACTGTTCGAGAAGCAAAGACAGAAGTTTTCATCAAGACTTCAAAAGGGTCCCCCTCTTATCTAATCTTAAAGCAGTTCAGTCAAAGAAGATAGTAACATTTGGCTTCTGTATGGGAGCCAGGACATCAGAAAGAATACAGAACTCAAAATAATTTATGCAGAGATTTACTAATAGTAAACCAGAATGTACAGCGGTACAAAATGAAAACAAAGAAGGACAAGTGTATGGGTAGGAGCATGGAGTTGCTCCATAGAGAAAGATGTATTCGCTTTCCATTGATTCAATTAAAAGCAACAAAACAAGCAGACATTAACCTTTTATCTTCTCTCTTTTTTTTTTTTTTTTAAATAGGTAAACCAGAAAAAAACCCTGAGCTTAACAGATGTTTAAATCAGCTCAAGGACAGGCATTCGTTACAGTAGTGTATCTATAAGCATTCTCTGGTTATAAATGGATTTTCACCCTTGTAATAGCTTTTCTGCAAAGGGAGGAGATAAAGATATTGCTGAAACTCAAGTCTTCCCAAAAAGTAATGAGGAAGTAAGGGCAGGGAACATGATAAGAAAGTAATGTGAAAAGGCAAGCTGACGGGATATGATGCAAGACAAGAAATGAAAACAAAAGGACCACATTTGCTGTGTGGTACTGTGGAGAGACTGACCTAACAATGGTGTCCGTCCCTCTATCTTACATGTCCTTCTACGCTCCCAATGCTGCTAACCCTGAGACCAGCAAGGGGCTAACCACAAGAACTGCAGAGTGTGGAGACTACACTCAAGTGTAGTCCAGTGACTGACTGACAGAATTTTTAACGTTGTTTTCTCTAATCACACATCAATCTAAACTTTTCAAATATACGGTTATTTCCAAAGCATAGCACAATTCTGAGTTGGGAAAAAAATTAAAAAAGAAAAGACTGCAGTGTCATGATGGATCATTTCAAAGTTTAATAGAAATTTCTGCCTGAAGCTGTACGGGACAACGTTTACATCATGATACCCATTCATAATACAACCTGAAATACTGGCAGAAATAGCTGCAGCACCCTGCCATAAGGAAGCACAGCAATATAGATACAAAGCAGGCCAAGAAAACAAATGGGAAGTCCATTTGGCCACTGCCACATCACAGAAGACATCTGGTGAAGTATCTAAAAAATACAACTGAAGTCTAAACAGAAAAAACAAAACAATAAACCTCAAAGTATTGGTTGAAATACATGGGATAGTTGAATGAAGCTTTAAGTGTTTAGAAAAAAGAGGGAAGCCCTTTTTGGGGAGGAAGTCCTGAAATGAAGAAAACTTGGGCAAACAAGTTTGACAGAATCTTTTGTCTCCTGAATATATTTTTGACCTAACAAAGAAAATCTACAGGAAAACTATTTGCATCCCAGTTGCCTGTTCTATCAGTTACATACTTCATAAGATCTTTCAATAATTTTTGTCTTGTAACAATGCCTAATTTAATATGAAAATCAGAATTTCAGCTCAGACCCTCAGAGTACATCAGCTGCCTTTACTGTTAAAACTTTGCCAATGCTTTGGAAAGCGTCTGCATTGCAAAACACCCACCCAGTCCACTCTTAACTAAGCCAAGACGGCAATAAATACAATAAACTTGGGGGAAAAAAAGCCACTTGCACTATATGCTGGCTTCCAGAATACGAAGGATATCCTTCTAATGGCATCTTTAACTTGACATTCCCTCTGTGTCTTTTCATTCCCATCCCCCATCTCATAACATTAAAAGCAAATGCAACATTATAAAGCAGCCAAATTCTCCTTATCTGTAACTTAAAGCAACTTTAATTCTATGTCCAGTATTGGAGTGTTTTACAGGTCAACAGTAGGACTATTTGTAGTATTTGCACAGGAAAACAGAAACCTCCCCGGTGGAAAATGCAAGTACTGGTCAGGGAGGGGGAACATAATCATATAACCTTAACTGTTGAGTTTCTTTCTACAATTCCTTTCCTATGTCTAGTGAGGTCTCCTCAGCCAACATGCGAGTAGGAATGAGCATTACAAAATCTCAAGGATATAATTTCTATTGATAACACTTCAGAGACTGGTCATTTCCCATTTTGTGACTTGTAAATTTATAAAAACTGTAAATTTAATTAGAACTACAACAATGAAAGTGATGGTATATTGATCCAACTTCTCCCACTTTCCATTTTTTCCTCTCTGTAACTAACAATAAGCTATTTCGTTTTTTTTAAATCTGTAGGTGAGTAATCCAGAGTTCATGATTCTATGTCCATAAACAGGTTTTCATAAACTGTAACAGACACTCACAATGTTATGGCCAAGTAAAACTCACATAACAGTCTTCCAAAGTATCTCTTTGCCATAACAGATTTGTTGAGTCACAAGGGATACTTATTCCGCCATGAAAAGACATTTTTACAACATTGTAATCATCTGGCTTGTTCTCAGGTTTAAGGGTAATAAAAGCACTCAGATGAAGATCACTAGTTTTTTATTGATGAAAGCAATACAGTCAAACACTGGCTAGCATATCATTTGGAAACATGAAGTTGTATTGCAAGACAAATATGGGTAAGAACATAAAAAGCTGATGTCTAGCACAAAGGAAAAATAACATTTCACTTCCTTTACTTGAAACCATCGGTCACTGCTCTGACAGCAGCAACAACAAACAGGAACTCCCTGAACTCTTAGCAGTCATTACAACTACCAATGTCAGTGTTTTACAAATATTAACGTGGAATCACAAGTAAGAAAAGACTTAGATAAGTGTATTTTTACACTACAAATCTGCAGAACTTGAAACTGCTTACCCTCTCTACACAGCACAGCTCGTTTGTGTGCTTGAAGAAAGGATATGAAGTTTCAGTAACTCTACGGCCTACACAAGATTAAGACAACATCTCCGTACCAGTTTCCCAGATTTTAGCACTGGAAATGGAATGAGGAATAATGGCAGGTGTTACACAAACACAATGATGCACTCAATTTCTCTTTATTTTAAAGAGGGACACATCAACCAAAGCAGCAGCAGCCCCATGACCTAGGTATAAAGATGCATTGGGACTTAGAGCTCACTTCTCAGCTGAATGCTTAGATGGGAAATCAGCAGGAGATAAGCTAAGAAGGAGACCAGAATTCCTGACTCCTAATGCTTGGCCATCTTTCTGTCACAACAAAGGTGATGTCATAAAGACAACACAATTATGTAGCAAGAAAGTGATCTTTTAGACATGATCACCTCCCTAGACTGGAATAAATCAAACCACTTACTGTGATTTAGACCCAGAATGAAAAGAATCATGGATACATTGGGAAACACTTTCTTCTATAACCAAACAGCTTAAATAAATTCAAGTTTCCAAGTACTTTCTTAAAAAAAAAAAAAAACAAACAAAAAACCCCCAACTAAAACCAAACCAAAATAAAAAAGATACACCACCACCAACAAAAAACAACCAAAACCAACAAAAATAGAGGCACCCAAAATAAAGAAAAAATTTGCAAGCATATGGCACTATGGAAGAGTAAACAATATTGCTTTCAGGCCTTGCCAAAGGATTACTGTTACATGAGGAAATCAAGGTTGACTTTTGAAAATCTAAAAATAATTCTAAGAATGCTTCCTGTCTCAATGTTCTGGACAAGAAAAAACAAATGAAAAGCCTTAGTGTCTACATGCCATCTAGGTCATTGGTATTACACAACCTCCCTTTTTAAAAACACTTCAGATAAATTCCAATACAGGACATTCACAGGCTTTAACTGATTAAATACAAATGCAAGATATGACATACACCCTGGAAGTACAAAATAGCTTGTTTTCAGAAAAAGTCCCTGTG
>VWZK01011783.1:21243-38055 GCA_013396935.1 Baryphthengus martii | reverse complement strand
TCCGTCCGTCCGTCCGAACTCTGCGCCCTCCTGGCGGCGGCTGCTTCAGGGAAATCCTCTGGACCAAGGCTCCCAACCGGGCTTCTGGGAGATCTTCAATCCGCCCTTCTTCCACCGCGGCAACTTTTTTCATCTGGAAGATTTGTTCACATCTTTCTTCTGAGCGCCTGGGAAAAAAAAATGTATATATTGAGATGATATTTCTGGTGGGATTTAGAGCGAGACAATAATTTATCTTGTATTTATAGTTATTTAGAAATATAATGGTCTCCTGGGGGGCATTAAGAAAACTGTGTCCAGCAGGTCGAGGGAGGTTCTCCCCCCCCCTCTGCTCTGCCCTGGTGAGGCCACCCCTGGAATACTGGATCCAGTGCTGGGCTCCCCAGTTCAAGAGAGACAGGAATCTACTGGAGAGAGTCCAGCGGAGGCTGCGAGGATGATGAAGGGACTGGAACATCTCTCCTGGGAGGAAAGGCTGAGAGATCTGGGGCTGTTTAGTCTGGAGAAGCCTGAGAGGGGATCTGATTCAGGTCTGTAAATCTCTGAGGGGCAGGAGTCAAGTGGAAGGGGCCAGGCTCTTTTCGGTGGTGCGCAGTAGTGGGACAAAGAATAATGGGTACACGCTGGAACCCAGGAGGTTCCACCTCAACATGAGGAGAAACTTTTTTGCTGGGAGGGTGAAGGAGCCTGGCCCAGGCTGCCCAGAGAGGTGGTGGAGTCTCCTTCTCTGGACACTTTCCAAACCCACCTGGGTCTGTTCCTGTGTGGCCTACCCTGGGTGATCCTGCTCTGGCAGGGGAGTTGGACTTGATGATCTCCAGAAGTCCCTTCCAACCCCTACCATTCTATGATTCTATAATAGAAATATTACATGTTTGTATCTGCGCTGTAACTCTCACACAGCCATATCTGTACCAATTTGTTCTAGGGTTTTTTTTGGTGTAGTGTGGTTTTTTTCCCCCAAACCAAAGTTACAGTGACACTTAGGTTTCAAGGCACTTCAGAATCGTTTTCAAGAAGCCTGCCACAAAAGGCTAGAATGGTAACTTCTGCTTTTTTTCCTGAGATATCTCAGCACAACCCATCTGTTTATGAGGGAGGACTGAAAAATACTCAACTGCCTACCACATCCTCCTTCACTGAAACTTGGAAAATGTACTGATCACCAACCAAATATAAATTACTAAAACAACAGAGTCTAAATGACAAAAACATCCTTACCCTCTTCTACCTCAAATGGAATTATCATATAATTTCTATGCCATTACTATCTCCAGTATTGTTTGCCAGTTCTCTTCAGTCTAAAAACGTGAGCAGGTAAACAACAGAACTTTAAAGAGAGGGATCTTAAATTTCCACATCCACAAATCTCCCTGCCAGTTGTGGGAGTATTAAGTGGGAGCTTGTGAAAGACACGTAACCTCCTCAGTTTGTGGGGGAGAAAAAAAAACCACTACCACCAAACAAAAGCGCGTCACACGGCGAGCTTCAAGCAGTTCAGTGTTATAATTTTTAAAGTGCTCAAATACCCTGTGAAACACTTTCAGAACATTACACTGAAAAGGGGTGAGTCCCAAAGTCAGAACTGTGGGATGTATCCTACAGACAAGAGAAAAAAAGGCAACTGATACTTAAAGACACTTAAAAAGGAAGTAGGAAAACCTGTAAGGCACTATTCTGAAAGTTCACTGCAAATAAAAGGTATGCAGTATTTTTAAGCACTAAATTTCACAACTAAATTTCACTATATAATGACTCAATCCAATGCTCCAAACTTCAAGAAATGTCTTGCAGCACAAACAGGCCTAGGTGGGTGGGGGATAAATTAGCACAACCACTTCCTGCGCCGCTCTTTGGCCAAATATTCCTTCGATTCTCTTCCCTGCCTTTCCAGGGCCGCCAAATCCTCTGCTTGGGGCTCGGCACCTCCGGTGGCCTCGGCGCTACCNNNCGCCTCTAAAGCCACCCGCCTTCTGCGGCGGCTGTGCCTCGGCGGGCTCGCTGCTCCGCGGCCCCGAGAGCCGACACGGCGCTGGTTCCCACGGAAAGGTGGCTGGGGAGGGCCGGTTCTTGGCTCTCGGTACCAGCAGCCGTGGCCTCCCCCGTTCCCGGGGCCTGGGGCCATTGCTCAGGCAAACTGGGGTGTCCCCAAGCTTCGAGCAGTCGCGTACCAACGGATAATACTTTTATCTGTAACTCTCAAACGTTTAAGAATTGCCGGTGTAGTCCATGTTTTACACACCGGAAGATTTCTGCAGGTGCAGCATTTTGGAGACATCCAGCACGTAACCACCTGTTACAAAAAATGCTTTAAAAATGCACCCACTTGGCTTTATTTTGTAGGATCGAAGCGGCTCGATGCCCAGATGTGGTTGTGGCACAAATAGACCCCAAAAAACTGAGAAAGAAACAGACGGTGAATGTTTCAGTAAGTTTGAGAGCTTTTATACATCTTGTTTTGAGAAGAAAAAAAAAAAAAAAGAGGGGAGGAGGGGAAAGATGTTACTATCATAATGTTTATACTAACTTTGGAGGGTGGGTGGCATAACTAAATAGCACTGCTGGATTTTGAAAGCATCTACAGAATGAAATGTCTGGCTTTGCAGACACACCTGGCCAACATCTGCCTTTAGAAGTGATATAAATTGATCCTATACGTACTATTTGATACACAGCAGACTTTTACTGTCTGAGGAAATCAAATGTTGCATTACATTTCACAAAGCATAAAACCTACATAAGCTTTAGAAGAAAGATATGTTCATACCTATATTTAAGTTTAAATATATATCCAGGATAAGGGTGGTAAGCACAGCTAATCTTTACTAAAGTTAGATGAAATTCTAGCATCGCTTCTTTTCCTTTTTGGTGGAGCGTTTGACCAGAATTTTTCCTTACTGCCCAAGCAGATTTTTCTCTTGTCACATTGCACTGCCAGCTTCCTTTTTAATCTACTTTCAAAAAGTTCAAGTTTGCCTTTTTTTTTTTTTCTAGTGAAAAATGTATAATCTGAAAGTTCACTACTAGATTTTTTTTTTTTTTTTTCTGTAAATAACTCATTAATGCTAATCTTTAAAAAGGTTATACCTACTTAAAATTCCTAAAATATACTTTTGTGGTCTTCTGTCTTCTTCAACTTATGTCGGCAAGTAGGACACCTAAGATTAATCGCGTCTGTCCAAGATCAGGAAACAGCACTCTGCTTTCTATAACCGGGGAAATTAAAGCAGAACAATTTCTAAAAAGACAACCTTAAAAACTCTTTAACTGTGTATTTTGAATACTTAGTTTGCCTTCTTACTTGCATATGAGAAGATCGAACAGAAGAAATTTTGGCTAAGTCAGCCTGGGATGCGGTCAGCAAATCGCCCTTCTTAAATGAAGATTTAAAAAATGTCGTGTCCCTTGAGAGGAGCCATTTGCTGATTCTCTTGTTCTTAAGGGTTCTTCCTGCAAAGCTTTCTTTACATTCTAATTATTGCCAGTGTTTCCTTAGCTTTCTGGGTGCCAGCCTGCTCCTGAAGGATACTCTCCAACGCTCAAGTGGCAGCAGCAGCAAGTGGCCAATTTCTCCGCTGTTCGTCAGGTACAAAATCGTGTGTGCCGGGGGATTTGCACTGTCTGGATAAAACACATCTGGTTCTTTACAGGGACAACCGCACATCTACTATAGAAACATTACATCTTTATTGGGACAGATGTTTGTAGCCAAAGGCTTTTAAGGTCTTGGAAAAAAATTGCCTATGGACTGCATGGCTTTTAAACCTCTGACAGAAACTCGAGAGATTCACGCGTAAAATTCTTCAGGGAGGACAAAATTCTCTCGGATGATATGCAGTTAAAGCACCCTACTATTAGCAGGAATTTTCTGCGGAACTCCACATGAGCAAGTGGATTCTGACCCACCAGGAGATTCAGGTACCTAGAACACGCTGTCCACTTAAAATCCTGCTGACAGTGGTGGCCCCAATTATGAGGAGGAATCGTGGTTTGGTAAAATGGTATTCCTAAGGATGTGGTGTTAACGCAGACTGAAATATTTCCTAGATTTGAGAAGTTAGGAGAACTAATAAAACTGACATCTGAAGGCACATTCACCATCTGGATTTTTTCTTTTATACACAAATCAGTTGTTCTCTCATCCGTGCCAGAATTAACATTGTGAAGTATGAGAATATCCTAAAACATACTGAAGAGATAAAAAAGAGCACCAGAAGTCACTTCTTGAAACTCTGTGCATCAGCTGCTGTCACTTACAGTATTTTTAATGGTCATTTTTACTGTTACAGTAACAGTAGGATTGTGGAGGGAAGCTTCTGCTACAAAGAGTTTACACCTCCGCACAGGAAACTGTCAGGCAGGCCAGTGTATGTTCAATGGCATCCCTGCCAGGTAGAAAGAATATTCTGGGAAGGCACAATTGCCTTGTAACACTTTTGTAGACCCCCGGTAACGGCTACAGACCACTACTGGAAACAGGATATTGGATGAAACAATTTTAAATTTTTTTTCTTAAGCTTATTGCACCAAGAAATGACCAGAAGACTGTTAAAGCCAACTACCTCAACTTTATACAGTAGATTTAAAATTCCTTCAGCTTTAACATTACTTCCAAAAACCCAGCATGAGCGACTTAATTACATTTATACTAAGAGGCACAAAAAAATATTTCGCCACTTACACCTCTACTGATTTCTAGAACATCGTAACGTATACTTGTTATACATTTTAAAGATGACAAAGAGCAGTTATGGCTCAGACTAAGTAACGGCAAAGTTAAACTGTGATCTGGCTTTGTTTTAATTGCTCAGAGCCTGAACAAGCGTAGAAATCACTGGCGGTCGCAACATTTGGACAGCAATGTCACTATGGTGAGTAGACTTCATAACAGTGCTGTAGTTTTTATTTCATTTTTTTCCAGTCATTAAATCCGTGGTTAGTCTTGCTCTACAGTTTAATGCATCAACTTGTAAATATTATCAGGTCTTTTCTTCAGTGTCTTCAAGATAGCAATATTTTACAGTTTTTGTTTATTTTTATTGCCTTCAGCCAAACTCAGAGGACGAGGAAGGCTGGAAGAAGTTCTGCCTGGGTGAAAGAGTATACTCAGAAATAGATGCACTACCTGATAATGAAAATCTAGGAATTGATTACATAAAGGTTAGTGTAGGACTTCTAACTCATTTTCAGCTGCTATTTTCAAGAATCACTGCCAGGAACAATCCTGCCCTTTATTACCACTTGTGCTAAATAGAAAGCAGGCTCTCTGGTGAGCCCAGAAAGTGTCTTTTTTCTTGCTTTTTAAGTGGAAACTAATTGCAGCAGAAGACAAGTCTGTCCCTTCAGTCAGAAAACCAAAGAGTTCCTTCATTTGTTGTGGGCTGAAGCGTACGACTTGGTTGCTAACTGCACAGAAAACCAGAATTCTGCATCATCTGCTTTAGTGTTGTGTGCAATGGTGGTACGTGCTCCCTCTCCTCACACATGCCAGCCTACAAACATGCCCTTGAAAAAGAAACAGCAAACTTTTAACAAATAATAGTAGGTTCCTTGATACTGAAATTGGACCTTGAACTAGCTTGAAGATTGTTTTTCTTTTACTAGATTTCAAAGCTCAGGACAGACTTTCAAATCTGAGCATCACATGAAAATCTTTATGATAATGTGCATTTTCCAACTTGGTTTTTGTTTGGTTTTTTTCAGGTGGGCTTTCCCCCTTTGCTAAGTATTGTAAGCAGAATGAATCAGGTAAGTCTCCTCCTTAAAATGACACAGTGACGTTGCATGAATCGTTATTTCTCGTGTTCCATCCAGTGCAGAAGTCTTCTCTATTTTTCTGTGCTAGAGTAGGCAACTGTTTACTACCGCTGCTATTCATTGCAGCCTTACAAAGAAAACACATAAACATAATCTCACCTTCAGCTACAAAGAACTTCACTGGGGAGCATTTCTCATGACTAATTTTTAAAAGTACCCTGTCCTTGTAATTTCTCCGTAGAGCATTTGATGTTTGAATTTTTCCAGAGTGCCACATTAGGTGCTTGTCAGTGTTTTTTAAGGTTCCTCATTTAGAGTTTGAAGGGCAGTTCTTCAACTTGATTGTGAACTCTTGGGTACATTGCAAGGCTGGAAGAATCCCACTTACCTTTACTATGTTTCCCACTAGTTGCCTTTATATCTCTCCTAATCTGTAGCTACTTATCCGTAACTTTTTGTTAAGACACAAAATTACTTCATTTTATATCAAGTTCTTTCCAGGAAGTGGTGCTTTACCACTTACTTTACATGTAACTTCAACCTGGAATAAAGACCATATAGTATCACAGTGGAACAGAAATACATCATGTGTTCTGGTTTGGTTTTTTTTTTAAATCACATTGCTTTTTATATATTTTTGGGGGTAGAAGGACAGCAAAACAAAACATTGTAGATACTGTATTGTCTCTTCCTCTTTTGAAGGCAACAGTAACCAGTGTCTTAGAATACCTGATAAGCTGGTTTGGGGAGAAAAAATTTACTCCAGAACTCGTAAGTTTTAATTTATTCTTACTTGCACACGAATGCATTAAACAAGGCATCAATTGTTCAGAGTTTTCTGTGATAATCTTTCTAATTTCTCTAGAGTTCTCTAGAGGCAGGTATCGTATTCAGTGACTTTCAAAAGTTTCTTGATTAGCTACTAAAAGGAGTATTCACAGAACTTTTTTGGAAGGCTAATTACAAAACATTCCAGGTAGAGATCCATCAGATACTGCCAAAGCCCCCTCCCCTCTTTATCATTCCCCACATAAACTTAAACCACCAGGTCGATGAGGGAAGGCTCCAGGGAGAGAAGAGGGTGAGACTTTAATGAGTGTGCTGCAGAGAACATGCACCGTGACATTTAGTTTATTCCCATGATGGAAGCCACTAGATACCGGAATTAAGAAGGTCAGACTGGTAGCAGAAGTTACATTTGCAAGAGTGTATTAGAATTCGGTGAAGTAAAATGCAAAGGATGTGTTTTTCAGAGCAGTGCAAATCTTAAAGCTGATTTTAACTGCATTAATTCCCCAAAGATCTGACTTGAGACATTTACTCTTCAGGAGTGTCTCTCCACAGTTGGGGAAGTTAAAAATGAATAGCTAAGCAATAGTTTTTAGATAGTACTAAAATAATCATTCTCTCAGATTTTAATAATGCAAGCTGTACTAATTTATGTCTTGGGTGGTATTTCAGAAATCATCAGAAAATTTGGGAGTACTGCTCTCTAAAAGCTCATCTAAAGGCAAGAAATTCTACTGTGTAGTGTCTGATCTGGCTTTTACACTTTGCAATTCTGGCAGTAGCACTTAAATGCTGCTTTGTTTTGAGACCTATGCACTAGGCTCACTCTGTATAAGAACAACTATGTGGAACTTCAAGGAAATGCTCATAATTACAACTGTTATTTAAATCCATACAGGGTAGGTGGCTTTATGCCCTGTTGGCTTGCCTTGAAAAACCTTTGCTCCCTGAAGCTCACTCCCTTATTCGACAGCTGGCAAGAAGATGCTCAGAAGTCAGAGTACTAGAGGTAAGAGTTCGCACAACATTGTACAAAGGATTTGCTGAACTTAGTAAATTATTAGGAGGATAATTTTTCAGTTCTTGAAGTCTTGGTAAGTCATTTGTCATCACATCCCAGGCTTGCTGGAGAATGAAGGGAAGGCTGCAAGCATGTAAGATGGCACGTTACGGCTTTTTGCTTGACACAGGTAACAAAACAACCGTTCTAATACTTATTTCTCTTTCAGGAGAACAGGAATGAAGAACAAATATCAGCACTGAACTTGATAATCTGTTTAGTTAGCAGGTAATGCAACTTACGTACCTAAACTAGTAAAGGATAAATTAGAATAATTTCAATATATCTAACTACTATATCTAGAATAATTTAAACTTACCTAAATAATCTATCTAAATAAATCCTAGAATGTTAGGGGTTGGAAGGGACCTCTCGAGATCATCAAGTCCAACCCACCCCTAATGTGTGGTTACTCTTGTCCTAACCTAGAGGCTTTTAAAGTGGAGGAAGTCAGTTGAATTCCATGGCCTATGTATCAAATACACTTAGCTAAAAGGACTAAAGATGAACCTAAGAGTAAAGTAAGCTTTTGGTTTCCTCAGAGGAGCTCCCTGAACTGCAAAACTGTACCTATGATAGAGTAAAACCAAAGCAAGAAAGGAAGGGGTCTAAGAACTCAAAGGAAGGAGTGTGTTGGATGAGGTTTCTGGCTGCCTTTCACTTCTCTACCCTAGGTACTTTGATCAGCGTGACTTGGCTGACGAGCCTTCATAGCCTGGTTTGAGAATATCCGGTGTTCAGCTGAGTTGCAGAGTTAACAGCAAGACCTGAAGCACGACACAACCCCTTCAGAACACCCGTAGGATAATGCAGTTGGGACAGCTAGGAATAACTTCAGCTGAGCTTCAGCATGAGGTTGTCAGGGCCCCTGATAACATCATCATCACTGTAAGACGGTCAATGAACCATCTGGCATCGTCTCTTCAGCTCCTGTCTCTGTAAAGTATGTTGTTAGAAATATCTACCCTCTTGAGTAATCCCGTGGATGTCTGAGGTTATGTGACAAATGATTGTTTATTTAACACACACCTTCTGAGGGCTTTTTTTTAATAAAATGGAAGCATTTTAAAGAGTGTTTTTCAACCTTGGGGCTTTTCTCCTTCACACTATTTGAGTCAACCTTTCTATAGAAAGCTACACAGCTAGGACTGAACGTTTTTCAAGCTTTGGTTCCTGAGCTTAATTAAGCACTGCTAAGTAGTTCAACTCTAGCCAGTAAATTACTGAAATAGTTATTTTAGTAAAATATAAATATTACTCCTTCCTGAGTAGCAATACTATTTTTCAGTAAAGAGTTGAAGAAACCAGTGAAAGTCACACAGCTCTATTCAGTGCTTTTAATAGAAACATTTATTAAACAGAACAAACAAGTTTATTTTCTGTATGGTACCTTGACAAGTATATTAGCTTGTCTTTTATATACTGAACGTGCTTTGCCAAGAGTATCAGCATCTGCTCGGTATATACACGACTTCCAGTTCTAATTGTCTTCAGCAATTAAAAACCCATGTTAAAGGAACTCTGAATTCTGCTGAGAGCAGCAAACTGATCCACGGTATTACGTGACAGCTGCTTTCTCTATATAGTAGAATTTAAGCCCTCTTGCTCTTACAAATAATCATTAACCACAAGCAGTTATTGATAAGCTTTAATATGTCTTTAAATGATTGGCACTTCTGCATCAGGTAGTCACATGAAAAAAAAAGCCAAAGTGAGTTACAAGAACTGCTAGAGTTCAAATTCTGGCGATGCAAGTAACAATGATGTTGTTGACACTGAGTGTCGACCACCCTGCAGTTGCCCCAGATGTGATGACATTGAAATCTCTGCCTCTTAGATGTACAGTGCAAATTATTTTCAGTCTCTCTAGTAACATTTTCAATGTGGTGAAAGCAGGATGAGTTGGCAACCGAAGAACCCATGAAATGCAAGAATACCACTTAGCTAATTCTCTAGCCCTACAATTTCAAATAGAACTGAGTGAGGAAGGCGAACAACCACCCCAGCCTTCCTATAAGCCACCGGTATAAGAATCCAGCATTTTCAACCCAACTGAACAGCTGATCCCCCCTGAATACCACACATACTACTGGAGTTACTTTCAGCTTTGCTAGTTCTATAAACAGTGCGACAGTGGTTTCACTCAAATGGTTTCAGCTACAACTAATCAGAACTAGCAGTCACAGTACCTGAAGAGATCCCATCAGGATTTGGTCACATCTTAAGCTCAAGCACAATAAACCCCTGGTTATCACATTTATGATCTATAGCTCACCGGCTTCTAACGGCTATCTCGGAAAGGCTTCACCCATTACAAACTTCAGACCTTGCCTAGAACTTGGGAAAGAAGAGCTTTGGGAAGGAACAGAAAGAACGGAGCTGTTGTCACCCACCATGCAGGTGGACAACACGCTTCTCCCAACCCAGAAGGCAGTTACAATCAAAAGAGCAATTTTAACTTGTTAGCTTTTCTAATTAGCCTCTTATTTACTGGCCTCAAAGTAGAAACTGAATCGCCATCACAAGACATTCTCACACTTCTCTCGATTCATTGGAACCTACCAAGAGAAAAGTCTGGCAGCAAAATTCATTCAAAGTTTGAGCAAGAGGTTTTCATGCTTACCTACAGCAAGACAGGCATTGCTATGCAAATTTTGTAACAAGCAGTATCTAGCAAACCCCAATGTCCTCAAGAGTCTTGGTGATGTCTTTATAGCTTCTTGGAGGCCTACTCATCTTCCTGCACACACTCATGACAGAAGTGAGTTGTAAAAACAATCACATTAATACAGAGTTTATGCACAAGCTAAAACAAATTTCCTTTTTTGGCCAGGACAGACGATCTTAGCTGTAAAATTATTCTGACAAAAAAAAACAACAAACCAGCTGCTAATTTCAGGGAGGCAGGAGAAACTGCTTAACTACATCGAAATAAGTTCTCTTTCCTACTGCCTCTTATCATTCCTACAGAGGAAGGAAGCCTCCACCGAACACCCTCCACGGAGGCTGATGGTTGACGTGCCGACAGCTTCCTCGGCACCTTCCAACAGCAGCTGCTGCCTCCCAGGGCAGAGAGAGGAGGGAAAGGCAACAGTTGGGAACTCAGGGCAGGTGACAAAACATTCATTTCTTACTCCAGTTTAGTCTTGGTCAGGCTTTTACTCTGTTCTCAGAACGTGCCTCTGGCCTTCCATACGCACTGCTTTGGAAATCGCAATGTTTTGCTGAGAACTTTTGAGTAGAGACAGTTTTTTAGCGTGTTGACATGAACACCTTGGTATAGAATAAGCTTCATACCAAGACACAAGGGTAATTTGTTAAGTTATTGTGATGAATATTTATTATATATTTTGGAATTATGCTGTTATTTACAGGCTGCACAAAAAGCTGAACCAAGATACTGAATCCACACACAAAGGATTTTTAAGGTAGATACCCAGATTTGAATGTGCTCTGAATGTGCTCTACATCTTCTGTATCATCACCTGAAATTTACCTGCAAAGGAAAAGCAAAAGTCAGACCAAAGTATCACCATGAGAGTTAGTTTTCCAAGTAATTATTTTCTTGGAATTGTTTTGTTAAAAAGAAATGATAGGGAATATTTAAATCTCACAGTCTAATTGTAAACAGTAGAGCTGTTATTTAAATTTAGCATTCAACTTTAAGTCCAGACTAACAGCTTTTTCTTTTTTTTCTTTTCTTTAAGATGGTCCACATCCCCCATCGCAACAGTTTTGTGAGCTACTTTGAAAATTTGCGCAGCCTTTGGAAATTTTTAATTCCACCTTAAGCACCTTGGGTGGTTACAAAGGACTTGCCTTACTAACTTTCTTAGTAACTGTAGAGAAATAGATACATTCTGTATCTAACTGGTTTTATCTTCACTTGTTCCAATAGCCTTCTGGACACACATCTGATGTTTCCAAATGTAAATAACGACTTTTTAGTTTTGCTTTCCACTGGGTATGATGATGTTTATTTTCCACACAGTAAAGTGCCATTTAGTGCCAAGCCATATCCTGAAATTCACACTGTCTCCTATGGCCCAGCAGCTTCAAAAAAATCCCACCTTTTGATAAAGGCTTCTCCAGTGATGAAGTCAGCCCGGAAAAGTTACCAAGTGAGCTGCTAATTGACAACTCAGAGCTACTTACAGGCAGGCATTGATGAAACTTCAGCTGTCACAATACTCTTGATTCCCAAATTCGACAGGCCTCCTCTGATCAGCCCACAGGTAAATGCTAAATACTAAACAGAAAGTTGCACTTTCAGTTAAGCGTCCAGGGGGAAGCTCGTTGCTAAAAGATTGACACCAAGCGCCCGAGAACAAGGCTTAACATTTCAGAAAATTTAGAATGTATGTCACAAACCAGAAAAAACATCTCCCCAAACATTAAAAAAAAATAATGCCAGGATATTTCTGTGATGATTAAGATTATCAAGAATGAAGAAACCACGTTTCTTGCACCCACCTGAACCAAACTGCTTTACAAGAGGTTCTGCAGAGGCACTGATTTTATTTACCTCAACTATTACCCTAACTCAGCATCTACACTCAAAGCTGTTTTTAACTGGTGGAAGATTTTTCTGAATGGGTCATATAATCTCAGAAGCTTCTTCTAGGTAACATCAAGCATCTTACAAATACTTTTTTTGGAAATCAAAAAAAAAAAAAAAAGCGCCATCCAGCAAGTCAAACACAGCTAGGACTGTTTCTTGAACCATAAACCAAATCCACTGTTCCAAAACAAGCTGCATTTCTAAAAAGCACAGGTTTTGGAGACTAAACTTCAGCTGCCCTTTGAACAGTTTGTCTCCATTCAGTTACAAAATTTAACATTATTATGAATAGATTGAGATAATTCAATTCAAATCAAACTGGTAGATCCCCAAGGATGAAAGTGAAAGGTACCTTTGGTGCATGTTCTAAATACTGCTTTCCTGCAGACATTTGCGTCAAGAGACGGAATTTATTGTCTTGAAGGACATAAATACCCTGTATATAAAAAAAAAAGGTTGGATTTTTTATTATTTGAATATGCAGTAACACATAATCAACCTGTTATGTGAAGGGATTTGATTTGGAGACACAATATAAATGTTCTCAGGTTGAAACCCAAAATTTGGTGAAGGGATTTGATTTGGAGACACAATAGGTTGAAAATCAAATTTTAGATTAAGGCATATGTCCTTTAAGTTTAAACCGGTTTATTTACTTACAGGAAATACCAAAACAAAGGAAAAGATACTTTTTTGTGAGTGTACAACAAAACCTCTAGATCATAATATGATTCATTAACCCTAAAAGGAATGTTTATTTACATTCTGCTTGAAAGAATCCTTCCAGCGCTCAGAAACAAGATTCAAATTCTCAAATTCAGTGACAATGATCTGTCTTAATTGCAATACAGGCAACAACACCCAGAAGATGATTAACTTAGAAGCCTCGTGTTTTCTACATGACAATTTTGTGCCACAATATGCACTTGAATAAATGAAGCATGAACAAGGCAGAGCTTAATCTACACCTGTCATTTTAATTCCTTTTCTGATAACTCTGCTACTTTGGAACTTCATACACAATTGAGACCGAAGCTCAATATTGCTGCTTCCTTTGAATTCAAACCCAGATTTCTAAGGTAAAGTTATTAAACAGCTCTCTGAAAAATAAATCCAATTTTGTTTGGCACGATCCTTGTAGAAATTCTCATGCTCCTACTTGTACACAACGGGAAAGTGGCCATAAGGAAACCAAGCCATTCAAAAACAAAGACTTTTTTACTCCAGTAAAATGGCTCCTCAGATGATTTTTGATCTTGCTTTAAGAACTGTGGCTGGTGAAACAGAAAAGGACATAAGTACAACACAATGTCCCCAACATGCGAATCTGGGAAGTTTTTCAGCTGTTTCTTAGACAAGTTCAGTAGAGTGCAACTCAGCGTCTCAGCTGCAGAAAAGTGCAAATACTCTTGGAAAAAAAAAAATTACTTCAAGGCAGACGTTCTATTTAAATAGATGTTAAGAATACAGCTATAACACTGGTTTTCTACTAAAATTTATTGGGAAATACATAAAAAACCTGCCACTTAAGTGTAAATCAACTGTAACGGTTCCTGCCCTGCCAGTTTGTAACTGCCAACAGCACCTACGAAATTCATAGCATTTAGTCTTTCCAACAAAGACATCACAAGCAAATCATTAAATTGTATTCTGAAGTTCAAAAATCTGCTTTTTAAACAAGCCAAATTCAGCGTATTTTGGGTTTCATATCGGGTAATTAATTCTAGACGAAGAAAAACAAAACCAAAATGTGCTGGTAACTCAAAACTGTTACTTATTTTGTAAGTTAAATCTTATGCTACAGCATTAGTACCTGGTGATTAGTCCTTAGGTTATCTATTTGCTTTTTGAATACAGTTGTCCAAAAATCTTTGCAAACGAACTTCATAATATCTAATTCATCCTTGAACCTGGCAGTATCTTTTGTAAACCTAAGAGATAAGTGAGAAATATATCAATCAAAGTACACAAGGCTTGACAGATTAAACAGAAAAAAAAATACAAAAAAAGAAGAAAGGTAATATGCAACACTATTGAGGATGTTAGAGAAATTAAGTTTTCCAGCCATCGTACAGAATCATTCTAGCATCATTCTGGGTTCGAGTAATTTAAGAGCAACACAGTGTTATCTTAATACCTGCCACAGGACAGCCAAATAAATGGTTTCAATTATATGATGATTAAACAGCTGAAGTCCAGAAAGATGCAAAGCACTCCATCACTTTTATCTTCAGCTACATGTCTAAATGGAAGATAAACAGACTCACACCTATACTACTGCTCGGAAGGAGTCCGTCAAATATGCAAAAATAAGCGCTAACACTTAGGAACAAATATGTAAAACTTGTTCCTGCTTTCCAAAAAGCCACCTAAGGAGAAGGGCCCCGAAGCTGGATGTGCAGTGAGTCACCAGGCATTGCCCAACCGCCTGGGAATGGGCCACCGAGCGCTTTAGAAAGAGGAAGTCCAGGAGCAGCCCATCAGAAAGTCACAGAATGGTAGGGGCTGAAGGGACCTCCAGAGATCATCGAATCCAATGCCCCTGCCAGAGCAGGACCACCCAGCGCAGCCACGCAGGAACAGATCCGGGGGGGTTGGAAAGTCTCCAGAGAAGGAGAATCCACCACCTCTCTGGGCAGTCTGGTCCAGGCTCCGTTACCCTCATAGCAAAAAAGTTTCTCCTCATGTTGAGGTGGAACCTCCTGGGTTCTAGTTTGTACCTGTTATTCCTTGTCCTATCCCAGGGCACCACCAAAAAGCGCCTGGCCCCTTCCACTTGACTCCCACCCCTCAGAGATTTACAGACCTGAATCAGATCCCCTCTCAGGCTTCTCTTCTCCAGACTCAACAGCCACAGATCTCTCAGCCTTTCCTCCCAGGAGAGATGTTCCAGTCCCTTCATCATCCTCGCAGCTTCCCTTGGACTCTCTCCAGTAGATCCCTGTCCCTCTTGAACTGGGGAGCCCAGCACTGGATCCAGTATTCCAGGGGTGGCCTCACCAGGGCAGAGCAGAGGGGGAGGAGAACCTCCCTCGACCTGCTGGACACAGTTTTCTTAATGCCCCCCAGGAGACCATTGTCCCTCTTGGCCCCAAGGGCCCATTGCTGTCCTGTGGAGAACTGACTGCCCACTAGGACTCCAAGGTCATTCTCCATGGCCTGCTTCCCAGCAGGGCAACCCCTAATCTGTACTGGTGCCTGGGGTTATTCCTCCCCAGATGCAGGACTCCACACTTGCCCTTCGTGTTTAAGAAATCAGAAAGAGAAGAAAATCACAAAACGTACCCAAAGCAGGAAGGGTGCAAAAGTTTATGCTCTACATAAAGTGTAATTAAAAAGGAACAGAAGTACTTTTAAAAAAAAATCACATACCCCAACTCCGTTTTCAAAGTGGGAAAGCACTGGGGAAAAGACATCCTCCCAGACTAGTCCTGGGCTACTCAAACAGACCTCCCCAGCAGGCCGGGAAGCCGGGCGAAGGCAGGACCCTCGCCGGGCAGACACAGAGGAAAATGACCCCTCCCCGAAGACGAGCAATTCCCGCCGACCCCGGGAGCAAGAAAAAAGACGCCGCCGGGACCCGGGGCCGCGGCAGCGACTCACCTCTCGATGAGCCCCTGCCCGACTCGGAAGCCCATGCTCTCCAGCTTGGTGGTGCAGCGCCCGTTCTCCTGAAAGACACAAGGAGCGGCCGCCGCCGCCGCTTTACCCCGGCCCGCTGCCAGGTGATGCCCTCCTCGGCCCCCCCGCCCCACTCACCCCTTCGCCCTGCTCGGCGGCGCGGTACAGCCCCGCCACCATCTCGTTGTGCAGCAGCAGGAAAAGCGCCTCGTCCGCCATCTCCGCTCCGCAATGGGGCTGCGGGAGCCTCGGAGGGGGGGACCGGAGCTGGGGAGCAAACACGTCCCGTCCCGTCCCTTCCGTTCCCTGCGGAGCTGCTCCCTCGCTCCTCACTGCCGCAACGGAGAAAAGGGGGGGTGGGGGGAGTGGTATTGTAGTGTTGCCTTCAGAGCGTCACTCGTTCATTCGCCTTCCACTTCCGCGTCTCGGGGACTCCCACAAAACCGGTACCGGTTGTCCCGCCAGGGGAGAGCGCAGCGGCAAAACCTCGCTCCCCTAGGGCGGCAGAACTTGCGTCCAGTACCGGGGGCGTTACAGCCGGTACAGCTAGCGAAACCCTAGCGGCGAAGCTCCCGCAAAGAGGCGGGAAGGGCGGTGCTGGACCCCACAGCACCTCCCACGGCAGGGCTCTCCCGGGAGGCCGCCGCCGCCACGCGTCCGACTCAGTAACGACCCCGCCTATTGGCTCGCCTGACGCAGAGGCCTGTGTAGTAGAGCGGTGAGTGGCCCCCGCCCGAGCCGCCTGCGCGCTGGTTGGTCGGTCTCGCAGAGAGTGGGAAAGTACGATGAGCCCCTGGACGGTGGGGAGGAAACGTCCTTAGAAGCGGCTTTCTGATTGGGCTGGGGGAAACTGACGCCAGAGTTCTCGTTAGCGCTAAGTGATGTCACTCCAGCAGGCAGATGCTTCCAGTAATTGGTCGCTCGGGATGCCAGTCTACCTCTGAGCCCTGTGACTGGTGAGAGCCTTCAGCGAGGCTTCCCGCGGGGGCGTGCCCTTTCCTGTCACGGCCGACTATTGGCGGTC
>VWZK01011783.1:3311-21219 GCA_013396935.1 Baryphthengus martii | reverse complement strand
CAGGGGCCTGGTGCCGCTGGTTTGCCGATAGCGGCCGCCCGCCGTGGCGGGGGGGTGGGGGGCGTGAGGGAGCGCCCAAGGCCGCGGGCATCGCAGCAGGCCTGAGAAGGCTTCCGTAGCGCCTCGGGGGGTGGCGGGGCAGGGCCGGCTAACAGCGGCTGCTGTCTCTTGCAGGCCCCCGCAGAACAGACTCTTGGCCCTCACAGGCCCCGGTGGAGGTAGAGGGCGCGGGAGCTTATTGCTGAGGTAAGGAGCTGCGGGAACCGCCCGGGGCGGGGGGGGTTTCCTCCACTCTTCCCCCTGGCGCTGGTTTGCCTCCCTTAAATGGGGGCGTTTTCTAGTTCTCTTGCGACCCCGTTGCTCACTGGAGCGCTGTTTCAGTAAAGCAAGCAGCGGAGCTGGCCTGCGGGGCACGTGGGGTTTATGGCACGGCCTGAAATGTATGTAAAGCCTCTTGTCACTCAGTTATAAGAGGTTTAAACTGATGGTTTTCCTTAACCAGCCATTAGCCTGGGGAACATCGAAGTTAAGGGAGCTGTTATGTGGTATCTGGGACCTTGTCTCTTTGAATTCACCCAAAATGAATCTCTTGGTAATTTAGAACCCTGGTAGCTTTCCCAGGAAGAAGAGAAAGAGTTGAAGTCAACAGGAATTTAAAAATACGTGTAGGTAAAAGCACTCCTGGTTCGTTGTGGGTTTTCCCGATTTCTCTTCAAGTAGAATGAAAAGGTCAATATTTGTTCGGTAGCTCTTTTTTAATAATGGAGTACGGAGTGGATTTTGTTGTTCAATTTCAATATTAAACTGCTGACTAAAACAATACCCCTTGAAGATTATTGTGAATATAAACATAACAGATTCCTTGTTTCAGCACAGCTACTCAATTGCATAAGTGCAGAAATTCAAGTGTAGTTTAGTTGGTCCCCAAGCAATATGTTTAAACACTTTATTGCAGTAGTAGCAGCAAACGAGGATAGAGCTGAGTAAAATTTACTCTGTCGTCACCGCAAAGCCAAACTGCAGTTTGATTGTGCAGGCTTAAGGGGCACCTGGGCTTAGGCTGACTTGTTCTCAGATCACAAGTGTCTCCTTTTCAGGCGTGGATTCTCGGATAGTGGAGGAGGACCCCCAGCCAAGCAGAGGGATCTTGAAGGGGCAACCAGTAGGTAGGTGGAGAAACTGATCCAGAGAACTTGCTTTCTCAACATGAGAATTTCTAGCAGTAAATCTAAAATACGTGGATTCGACAATTGTTACTAGCTGATGACTTCCACTGTTCTTCGGAGATGACCCACACACACAGCCGTAGCTCCCGGCCAAAGCAGGACTTGCTTTGGAATTGTTGAGTTAATGCAAAATGAAGCCTGTGAAATGGCTTTACCAGGAGTAAAGTGCTGAACCCCAAAGCGAAGAGCGGAAGCTGAGAAGTCTGGTGTGCTTGCAACGTGGGCTCTGCCAGTTTATTTACCGTGCACGTTGTGGTCAGACTTTTCTCTTGCTGAGTTTTTCCCCATCAGTGAATGCTGTCTGTAAAATGCTACTTGGAAGAGTGAGATTTTTACTGGAAGTGTTGATTCTTCTGACTAGATAGGCTGACTTTGTTTTTTTTTCTCATGTTAGACCAGGTGCTGTCCTAAATACATGTTCTCTAGTGACCGCTTCACACATTTTCTTCCTCAGGCTGGGTGGAGAACGTCGGACAAGAAGAGAATCACGCCAAGACAGCGACGCAGAGGATGACGATATTAAAAAGGTAATAGGTGGTAAATGGAGCTGTGCAGACGAAAACTTACTTGTCTGGAACGTGACCAAAGTAGTTTGGTTTTGGTTTTTGTTGTAGCCGGCGTTGCCATCTTCTGTTGTTGCTACCTCCAAAGAGCGAACACGTCGAGACCTTATACAAGATCAAAATATGGATGAGAAAGGCAAACAAAGGTAAGGCAGAAATCTCTTCGGAGCACTAAGAAGTAGTTTTAGATTTTAAAATTTTAAAAGTAGCTTTAAATTTTAAAAGTATTCTACAGATGCCATTATCTGTCAAAGCTGATGCTGAGGAGGTCCCAAAGAAGTGTAAAGTTGATTTTTAAAAATAACTCGCTCAAAATACTGGACGGGGGTTCTACTTCTCAGGCCACCTACAGGAATGGGTTTGCTAGTGCTGGTGTAACTGGTTGTCTTTCAGTAAGACAGAAGTAGATGTAGCTTCTTGGGACTGTTCTGACTGTCTTGGTGCATTGCACTGCTTTCCTCGCTGAAAAACTTCCAAAATTCTTAGTGGGCTTCCTAGAGCTTCAGGCACTAAAAGTTTGTTTGCTCAGGACAGTAGTTTTACTGGTTTGCACTTCAGGAATCTTCTGGGGAGATGAGAAACCCAGTATTGATCTCTGGGTGACTTGGGGTGGAAATAGGCTCTTTAAGAGGAACAGCATCCATGGCGCTCTTGATTTTGCTTCGTGTTTTCTGGGATGGCATTCTTATACAAACATACTTGGGGTAATCTATGACTCTCGATTCTTTATCTGTTCCTATTTCTGCTGTTTAATGGACAGATACCTTTGCCTTTCCATGCCAGGCTTGTGCCGCTGGAGTGGAGTGGAATTTAGTGAGAGTAGCATTTCCTTTCTCTCCTAATTGGGTAAAAGTTCAAGGCAAAGAAGAGAGCCTGCCCCTTGCTGGAAGGGCTTAATTTGGGATTAAATGGAAAGAAAGAAAAGGTGAAATTCAATAAATCTTGTTTAGAAGAAGGGAAATTCCTTGAAGAATTTTGCTCAGTTAAGTTTTCTCAAAACGCTTAATTGGGATGAGAGCAATCCTCGTTTCCTGCTTAGTCAAACTGTGACAGATAAGCTTCCAGTCCCCTGTGAAATGTGCCATTCCGGTTTTCCCCGTGCTCAGTGTGCTGTGTTACAGGCCAGAGCTGTGCCTCGCTCTTAAGCAAAATACGGGATGTCACTGTAAATTATAGCCTTGGGTGCTGGCACAGGCAATGCCTGTCCTATTGCTGATGGCCTTGAGGAATTTCGAGCCTTTAAAAATAAACCTCTCGGAGGTGGAAAGTTTCTCATGATTGTTGGTACACACATAAATGTCTTAGGATTTGAGCTGAATCTCAAACTTCTTTTTTCTTTGTTGTTTTTATTCAGGAATCGACGTATATTTGGCTTGTTGATGGGCACTCTTCAAAAATTTAAACAGGAGTCCACGGTTGCTACTGAGAGGGTACTTATTTTTAGTTCTATTAGATTGTAAATAATAAAGCAACATTGCGTGGTTAAGCTGCTTTAAATAGGAAGGAAAATTCCCCAGATTGTAGGTGCAACACATTGGTAAAGAGCAAACGTAGATTTGTTTGGGTTGGTTTAGTGGAAGACAGGGAAGGGACTCTTAACAATTCCACGACTTTACAACAGTCTTTCTGACCATCGCAGAAGAGAGGGTGTAGTATTGCTTCCTGTTCCCCTCTTCGGTTAATAACCTTGAGATGAAAAACAGTGTTTGAAAGTTCTCCTTTCAGCAGCCTGGTGGAAGCAGATGCAAAGTTTTTAAACTGCAGACCTTGTCTGGGTGGCATTAGCCGTGCTGCCTCGTAGTGCGGGTATCGATCACGTTCACGTTCGATGTTTGTAGATCTTGCTGGTTTATCTGACTTCTGTAGCACTGGAGAAAGGACCAAAGTTCTCTGCTGCCTGCTTGCCTCTGCAACCAGAAACTATTGATCAGGATGGTCTAGAAACGTGGGAGTCCTTGTCTGATTTCTAGCAGTGTGTGTTTGCATTGAGACTTGGAGGAGTTAACTGCTCTTAGCAGCGTGTTCCTGAGGATTGGCATAGGCTTTGTTTTCTTCATGCACAAAAACTTACTATAAATATTTAGATTTATCATATAGAGATTTATAGGATGTAGATTTATTATAAATCCTTATAGACTCCTTAGAGGCTTGAGGAGTTTTATGACACAGCTATTGTGTCATAAATAAATGGGTTTGTTTTGTGGGTTTTTTTTTAATTGGACAACTTTTGTGCAGTCTGACCTGGCTGTCTAGCGCATACAAACAGGGCATTCTGAGATTATAGTAATGTATCTAATTATTAATTAACATATTGCAAGTGGTTACAGTGCAGGTTTTTTATTGGTGACAAACACCAGTTTGCAGTCCTTTCATTTTTGGATGAGGCCTTGAGCAACCTGGTCTAGTGGGGGGTGGCCCTGCCTGTGGCAGGGGGCTTGGAACTAAATGATCTTCAAGGTTCCTTCCAACCTTAACCATTCTATGAATATGAATTTGTTTTTTGGGGAGTTGACTTTTTTTCCCCTCCAAGTGGAGTATCTGAAATCTCTTTCCTTTTTTTTTTTCCTGCCATTGTGGGATGGGAAAAAAAACAAACCAAACATGTTGAAGCTTGTATTGAAAATTCAAATCCAAACTGAATGATAGAAAAGCAAGCAGCAAGCCACAGGGGTCCATAATTTTATTGTTAACCCACAAAAAATTGGGGTGTCCTTAGCAATGATACTCTTTTCTTCCATCACCTGCAATTTAGGAGATATTTCTTAATGTGTTTTTAGGAATGCCTTTAATGATGTAAATAAATGAAACACTTAATTGGATCAAACTAGAACACTTCCCAGATCGAGAAGAATTTTTTTTTTCATTTATCTTAGCAAAAGAGACGACAAGAAATTGAACAAAAACTTGAAGTGCAGGCAGAAGAAGAAAGAAAGCAAGTTGAAAACGAAAGGCGAGAACTGTTTGAAGAAAGACGTGCTAAACAGACGGAGCTGCGGTTACTGGAGCAAAAGGTTGAGCTTGCTCAGTTGGTGAGTTCTAGTTTTGCTCTTGATCTTCCTCTTGTTTGAACTCCTCCTGTGTATCTCAGGGTTCTTTTCTTTCGTTTCTCAGCAAGAAGAATGGAATGAACATAACGCTAAAATAATTAAATACATAAGAACGAAGACAAAACCCCACTTGTTCTACATACCTGGCAGAATGTGTCCTGCTACGCAGAAGCTGATGGAAGAGTCACAGAAAAAGATGAACGGTAAGTGTTCTGTTCTCGCCTCCCTTGGAGCTTTGCTGGACAAATTTCTTTTCAATCTTCTCTGCTGAATTTCCTGGTGAGAACAAACTGTGCGTTCTTGCATTGGGTGGTCATCAGGAGTGAACATTCCTCTTTCTGTGACTTATTTTTATGTTGGAGGTGCTTTGATTCTCTTGTAAGAAGTCCAGAGAGGTGTGTGCATAATCTCAGAGGTATGGCTTTAAAACATAGTCCTTTGCCTCCCCTTCAGTACTCGGATGTGTGCCAGTGCAGCAGCTTAGCGTGTGAAAAGGCACATTCTAGGGGTATTCGACCCAAGGAAATGCTGGTTTTTAGGTTTTTAGAAGGAGTTGGAGCAGCATTATCTTAAGCACAGCACTAGAGCTTTATNCTTTTTTTTTTTTTTTTTTTTTCACTTTAATGTGTGTTCATTTCTGTTTCACAGGATGACTATGTTTTTTCTTTTGGAAAACAATGTAAAATACTGCAGTTGATGGTAGTCCTACTGTTCTTTTTTATTAAACTGAAAATTTATTGGGTTTGGGGTTTTTTGGGTTTGTTTTTTTTTTTGTTTGTTTTTCTTGAGGAGCTTTTCTTCAGTGTGTGGGGCTGGGGCCTAAGAGAAGCCAGCTCACCTGCCTGTCTAGCTTATGTTATTTCACCTTTCTTAATACGTAACCGGCTTTTTGCTGATTCTTACCATCTTCTGTTTACCTTAGGAAGTATAACCTTGTTAATATAGAAATACCGGGAAATGAAGGTATTATTTTGATCTACTGTTGGTTGGCTTTATTTTAATGAAGTAAAAAACCTCTTTTTGTTGGCTTAGATTTAGGGCTTTACTGTTCTGATACTCACTGTTCTGATACTCAGCTGAGCTGCCTATCCCCTTTGCTTTGTTTTCTTAAGGTAACGAGCAGTCTTTTTCACGATGCATGAGTGGCTTGCTACCTCAGAATGAATACGTTAAAACGATTTCATAACTTCTTAGCTCATAGTTAAGGGGAAAATCGACTTCGGTGTCTGTAGATTATCTGGAATGATTATTTATGCATTTATTCCCCAGCACTCTTTGAAAGCAGGCGAAATGAATTTGCAGAGCAGATTAACAAAATGGAGGCCAGGCCCAGAAGACAATCTGTGAAGGAAAAAGAACAGCAGGAGGTGCAGAATGAAGAAAAGAAGGAAGAACAGAACAAGGAGCAGGAAGAGGGTAAGGTGGCTCAGCAGGTGGAAGAGTTGGAGACAGGTAATCAGCACAATGACGTAGAAATGGAGGAGTTAGGGGAGGAAAAGGGAAAATCAGGTTCAGGGCAGAGCGATGCAGAGAAAGAACAGGAAGAGGATGAGCAGAAACATGACGTGGAGATGAAAGTAGAAGAGAGTGCCGAGGGGAGGGAGAATGACAAGCAGCAGGATGGTCAGCCTGAAGAGGTCACGGTCGTAAAAGAGGAAAGTGAAAGCATTCAGCCAGTGGATAATGAGCAGGACGTGGCTGAAATGACGGAGGCAGATAGCGTAGAACCTGTAGAAAATGAAAACGGCAAAGAAGTGGAACCAGAGACAGAGTGTGATGCCAAGGCAGAGAAAGTGTGTAATGTTCCTTCTCCCAGGAAGGAGAAAGGTGTCAGAGCTGAAGCTGAGCCAGACTTAAAAGAGGAGATAGCACCTGAAGCTCAGCCAGAACTGGTGGCTGAGGCTCTCTCTCAGCCCCAGCCTGTGCCTCTGCCACAGTCACCTCAGTTGTCTCAGTCCGCTCAGGATGCAGAGCCCCAGGCAGAGAAGGATGAAAATGCTGTGGTGTCTGTAAAGGTGGTTGAGGCACAGGCAGAGCAGAGTCAGGCACCCAGTGCACAAGTGAAGAGCAAGACCAGGAGTAGAAGCAGGGGGAGGGCAGGGAACAAAACCGGTAAGAGTCACAGCCGTAGTAGCAGCAGCAGTAGTAGCAGTAGTACTTCAAGCAGTACTACTAGTGGAAGTAGCTCCAGCACTGGCAGCAGTAGCAGTCGGAGTACTTCCACCAGCAGCAGCACTACGAGTGGCAGTACAAGCAGGGACAGTAGCAGCAGTAGCTCTACCAGCAGTGAAAGTCGAAGTCGAAGCCGAGGCAGAGGGCATAACAGAGACCGAAAACGCAGGAGGAGCACAGACAGGAAGCGAAGGGATGTGTCAGGAGTAGATAGAAGTCACAAGTCCTCAAAAGGTGGGAGTAGAGATACCAAAAGCTCAAAGGATAAGAGTTCAAGATCTGACAGAAAAAGGTCTATATCAGAAAGTAGTCGGTCAGGCAAGAGACCTTCACGGAGTGAAAGAGACCGTAAATCAGACAGGAAAGACAAAAGGCGTTAACAGAAGAGACCAAGCTTCCTTAGCCTAATCTTTGCAGCGGAAGATTATTTGAGTGAAAGGATTCCTTGTCAGGAGGAGGAGAAGGCTGCCTTAAGAATTGCATGCTGTACAAAATCTTTTGGAAAAAAAAAAATGCAGACTGTTTACCAGGCATTCTTGTACTTTTTACATAATTTTGTAAAAGGTTACTTACCAAAATTATGTGAAGTTCCTGAAAAATGTAAAAATAAAAGATTAACACTCCTTTGCATCTTATTTTTTAAAAATCCTGTACTCATTAAGATCCCCTGTATATTTTAATAGGCAAACCTTTAAGTAGATGGGATGAATTCTGTATCATACACCTTTTTTTTTGTAGAAATAAATGTGCGTTTTAAATAAATTGTTTGAGATGTCCTGTTGACAATTAAATTCCCCATTTAGATCCTATGTAGGGAGGCAGTGTTGCAGGAAGCATAAAGCTCTGCTTTTCCCCACTCTTCCTGGCAAGAATGGGAATCTTAAGACCCAGCAATGGGAGTAATCTCTCCACTGCTGGGTAGGAAGGGCAAGAAATTGATTTGGATTTATACTTCTTGTTTTATTCTCTAATCACAAGCTCTTACTTAAGTCTTACCTTCCAGTTTTTTGTAAAACTTCTTCCTGTCGGTTGGCAAGCGGGGATTAAATGGGAATGTTAACGCTGGCCAAGATAGTTCAAGTCAGTCTGGAGTTCCCATCCTCCCCTGCAGGTGCTTTGGTGGTATTTCCATCTGTGTTCTGGAGACAGTTAATCTGTTTCATCAAGTTCTTTGCTTTGATGGCCAGTGGAGGAAAGACTGCAGCTTGCATCTCAATCAGGATTCTTTTTATTTTAGTGGCAGACTTAATCTTTGATCCCTTCGTACCGCTAGGAATAATTACATGGCTGTGTTGGGAGTTCCCTGGGACTACCCGATACGAACGTTGTGTGCGTGCTTTCTGAATGTATTGACTACAACTTCAAGTGGTGTGGTGTTCTCTATGAAGGTGAATTCTGGTTTTTATATCATTTTTGTATGGAAAACAATTAACGTCTGTCGCTCTGTCCTGTACATGTGCAAATAAACGTGGCTTTGTAGACTGCTCTCTCGATGCCTGTGATGTTTTCTGTAACCCAGGTGTGTTGCCTTGGTCTTTCTACATTTAAAGGGTGAGTTGTAATTGCAGGTGACTCTACCTTGGAGGCTGCATATCCAAAATTGTTCTTGGAGTCTTTAATGCCACACATTAAGTGAATCTGAAAGCCTGCTATAACCTTGGCAGGAAGAGAATTCCCAGATCTCAAAGGGCAGACTAGGAAATCCTAGACAGGTTTTGGAATAGAAATGGCCTGTCAGCTTGTTTTAGTGTACAAAATGCCATATATACCCCTTGGTTGGTTGGTTGGTTTAGAACACAGAGTAGACTTTTACAAAAGTTTTAGTTTGGGAGGGTGTCAGTTAAGTTTTGGGAGTAGTGACAGGTCAGAGCAGATTTTACACAGATTGTTCATTAATTATAAGTTGAAACATAACTTTGCAGGAAAGCTGCTCCACTTCTAATTCCTGCTCCTTAAGGTGATGTCTTTTGTGCTTAGAGAGCTTTGCTGTAGGTATTCAAAGGAAACCTGAATGTTGTTTTTTCTGTGGAAAATAGATACTAATGAAATAAATGCCCCCCTCCTAGAACTTAATTCCCCAAACCAGTAAATTTGCAAATAGATTTTTAGAGCATCTTTGTGTATCAAGAAAATAATGGTGTTGGGGGTCAGTCCCAGTTACAATTGTGAGATTCAGGTTTAGCTGCCGATTTGCAGCAAGGACTGTGGAACAACAGGGCGAAACCTATTCATTTTACATAGGTCACAGGTCTTTACAATGAGTTTCCCTGCTCAAAGAAGCATTTCTGTGAGACTCCATGTATTGATGATGGGATCAAATGCTGTGGCAGTGATGCATGAGTAATACACAGAGATCTATGGTGTTCTAACAGGGAAGCCGTAACGGCTGGGGTTTTTTAGCTATTTGTTATGCTGGTTAAAAAAGCTGGTTTCAGTCTGGATGCTGAATGACTGTTACCTGTTTAAATTTGTCTGACTGACAGGGTCAATTAGCGCTCCTTTTCTTTGAGTTACTAATTTTTAAAAGATACTTGTTTAAAAAAAAGAAAGATTTTTTTTTTTTTTGTGAGATTTGATTCAGTGTAATTGTTGATCTATATTTTCATCCAAACATCCTAAGACAAGAGAACTGTATTTTTCAAGTGCTTTTTCCATGGACTTTATTCTTCCATCTGCTAGGGCAATATTCTACACAGTGAAACCCTACATTCTGTGTCATAAAATAGATGTTGACTTCAATGTACTTAAGAGAACTTTTGTCAACTTACGATATGCTTTGGGATCTTTATTGTTAATGCAGGTACTGAAGCGTCTAGGAAATGCAACATCTCTCTTGCACACACAAAGCCATCTCTTAAAAGACCCAACCAGTGCGCCATCCTTCTTACTTTATTTAACTTAGACCATTAATTCTGAGTTGATCCTTCTGTGGATTTCAAGATACCATAAGGGTTCTCTGCATTTCTAGCTTGGTAGTTAAAAGTTCCTAAGATGTCACTGCAAATAAAAAAAATAATAGTTTCATCCTAATGAAAGCTCTTGTTTAGAGAAGGGCAACCAAGCTGGGGAAGGGTCTGGAGAACAAATCCTGTGAGGAGCAGCTGACGGAATTGGAATTGTTGAGCTTGGAGAAGGGGAGGCTGAGGAGAGAGCTTCTGACTCTCTCCAACTCCCTGACAGGAGGTTGTAGTGAGGAGGATGCGGCCTCTTCTCTGACAGTAAATAACAGCAGGACTAGAGGAAATGGCCTGACCTTGCACCAGGAGGGGTTTAGATGAGATATTGGGAAGAATTTCTTTACTGGAAGAGTGGTCAGGCGCTGGAACCGGCTGCCCAGGGAGGGGGTGGAGTCGCCATCCCTGGAGGGGTTCAGAAACCATGTAGATGAGGCACTTCAGGCCATGCTCGAGTGGGACGGTGAGGGGGTGATCTTGGAGGTCTTTTCCAACCGTGACGATTCCGTGATTCTGTGCAATAGATCTTTCTTTAGCATTGTTTGTCTTGGGATGTGTAATAATACTGCTGTTTGACGCAATCAGTTCTGCAGAAGAGAAACGAACTGAAGTCTCATTCTCTCTGCTATAGAGCACTCCACTTTGGCCTTTGGAAGCCAGCGGTGATAAACTCCAGGAATCTGTATCTTTGACTTTAGTCCAAAGGTGATCAGAATTTATGCTTGTGTAACATCTGCAAGTATAGAATTTACACCCAGAAGAAAAGAGTATTTGATGTAAATATGAAGAATGATTGTTGAGATTAAGTTACACAATGAGCAAGTTTTACGCTGCAGATTAAACAGTCGCTAAAATGAGTTCCAATATTTTGTCTCCATATAAAGACTTGCGAATTAGTTTGGGTATCCATATGAAACTGAAGTCAGAGCCATTTTCAGAGCTATTCTGACAAGTACGGTAATTCTTTGCAGATCTCAAGGTGTGGGTCTGATTTTCTCCCAAATAGTCTTTCTGAAGGATGTAATTTTACATGTCAGAATACTTGGCTTTTCCATGTTTAGGTGAATCAGTTCCATGTTACCCAGCTCAAAAAGGGATTGTTAACCTTCCCAGGCCCATTACTGGTTTTTTTTTTTGTGCCATGTTCCATGGTTGGTGTGCAACATTATGAAAGACTCTTCTGACCAGCTGTTATTCTTGGTAGGCTAAAAAATGTTGTTCTTTTTTTATTTTGTGCAACATTTATATTGAGGAGGACTAAATGTCTTGTATATTCCTTCTCAAAAATCTGTCCTAATCTGTAGCGAAAAAAAAAATAAATTAATGGCTTGTCCTACTTTTCTGCTCCCCAATTTCTTTGCATTTGTCGTGTTTTAGCTGCTTGGTATTTCATTTCTGCCCTTTCAGGTCCGACAGATAAACCTGGAGGACCCCAGGGAAGGTGCCAAATCAACACAAGATGCAGGGGAGTGGAGAGAATAATGACAGTGGGGATGGGGCTGCATCAAAGCCAGTTAGAAGTGAGCAGCAGCGGAGTCTGATCTATGGTGTATTTTCCCCGGTGCCCAGGACAGCTCTGGGGTGGATTACGCGCCAGTGCAGGCAGCTGGTGTTGCTGGGTCACAGGATAGGTCTGTCTGACTCCTGGGTCATGCGGCAAATGGAGAGGCCAAAGTGTTAGATTGCAGCTGGAGGACATGTCATCTGCTGTGATTATCATTTTCTTTTCACAGGACACTGCTGGTTAACGTGACCCTGGCTCGCTCTGTGCCCTCTCTCCCACCCTCTGGCAGAGGAGCTGTTTGCTGCCTCAGGAGATCAGGCTAAGCACCCATGCCTGGCAGCTTGGAGTCCTGGAGCAGGAGGGAGAGGGAGCTGTGCTGCAAAGAGCACACAGCTTAAGCTCATGGAAAGAGAAAGCAGAGCAAATACTACATGAGTCATGCTCAGGACTGAAGGAGGGGCAGGCTTCCTAGGGAAAAAAAAAATCACTGCAATAAAAGGCTAAGAAGGAAATGCAGGTTCTTGGGACACTCTCAAGAAGAGGCGACCTCCTGCAGGAGTGTGGGAAAGGAAAGCTGAAGCCCTTTTTGTAGGTCAATTAGACCAACCTACCTACCTTGTGCTCAGGGGACAAAGTGTAGGACGACCATGCGAAGCCTTCGAAGCAAAGCTTGCTTCTAAGGCAAACCTCTGTGCAACCTTTCATTTCTAGGACAACTTCCTACCTAGATAACCAGTGCACAACTCCCTGCATAATTACTGAAATGTAACTTGTATTTGAGAAAACGTTCTAACTTTGTATTCGGTAATAGGATGCGAAGAAAGACAGGATTCCTTAGAAAGCAGGAGGTATCATCCGCTGAGCTGTGGTATATTGCTCTGTGATACAGGATGGAGAGAGAGCATATAGATTTTTCTAGTCTCAAGAGCCTGAAAACTGCCAAGCATCTTTGAAAGACTTTGGAGTAAGTATTCCCCATGCTAAAGGGTTGTATTTAGCATCTCATGCCTGAGAAAACTTCAAAAACTTCCCTAAAAATATCTGTTCTGAGTTCCCAATGACCGGCTATAAATAATGTAAAACATATCAGTGCACAAAAAAAAGAGTTTGCTAACTAAAAATAGCTAGAAAATTATCAGTAGCTATATTAGAAATCATACAAATCAAATATAAGCATAAACTCGATAGTCCACCTTAAAATCAGATGAAAGATGTCTATTAAAATTGCTTTCAGAACCTAGAAAAAAAATCCTAATAAACCTCTGTGGAATTGTGTTAAATCTTCCCCAAACTCAGGACACAAGAGGCTCAATTTGAATGTGACCAGAACTAGCTTCTTTGTATTCAAAACATCAGTCTAGCTATCAGAACATAGTTAATTATTAAAAGTAGGTGTATGATCAGGACACCTGACTTTGCAGATTGTTAGCAGGTTAGCAGAGTGTACTTCTGTTTAAGCAGATGAGAGAAGGAAAATAGGATTATAAATTTATTTGTGATGTTATGTTAGGTGAAGAAAAATAAGGCAGAATATTCTCGCCTACTGCACAGCGATGCAGTTTCCACAGTTTCAGTGCATTCCAGATTTAATCTAAAATGTCCAGAATCTTGGATCAGGGAATTTTGCTGTTAGTTGTTTCATTTTTACCAAGTCTTCAGACTACAAAGGTACTTTCAGAATGGAAGAAGTGTGGTGATCCGGAATGTGAGAGTAAGTAAAATGCGTTGGGGTTTTTTTGGGTTTTGTTTTTTTTTTTCCCAAAGGAGTCTGTGGTGTATGTGTGACTATTATGAACCATGATGTCAAAAGGAGTGACAAAACGGACTGAAAATGAGCAGCCATGGGAAATGTTTGTTGTCACTATCCTAAGTTTCTAAGCAATAGGCTTAAACTTTATGAACAGAGTAAAAAGTACTTGTGGATTGCCTTGTGTAAGTATATAAAGAGCAAAGTTCAGTAAAAACACTCTTGAATAGCTAGTTTTTCTCAGGTTTCCTTAAAATGGGCAGTATAAAGCAGCTTTCAAGTATTTTTAAGTCATTCTTTACAGGTATAAAAGAAAGAAAAAAAACAAACCCAAAATTGTAGGCTATAAACTGAGCAAAATGACTCAGAAGCTTATGCTTATAGAACATTCACAGCCTGCTATGCAAAACTGTATTTTTTTTCTACTGTAAGCAAACTGCTTGTTTTTTTTTTTTGTAATCCTTCTTACAAAAGACCCTGTTAATAGATCCTCTTTCTGTAAGAGCAGGAACTAGTTATGGAGTTTCTGGGGAGTAAACAGGTGTGCAGGAGGCAGAGCTACTGAATCCTAAGTGGGCAGTGCTAAATTAATGCCCTGTTTATTATCCATTGATTATTCCCAGTGAAACCTGTCATAACCATAGGTAGTTGGAGCTGTTTCTAATCTGTCTCCGCTGGTTTAGCAGCTCCTGTTGTTGCCCTTTCCATGTGGATACCTTGTCCTGAAGGGGAAGAGAGCTTAGCTGTCCTCTGCTAATGGATCTTTCTTTTCCTCTGGAGCCTTCAGGGGGTTCTGGATGCTCAGCACCAAGATGCTGTCTTGGTGGAACAGCACATGGAATGGGCTCCCAACTGAGCAGAGCACATCAGGAGTGGTTTCTGCAGGGAGACAGAGGTGGAGACAAAGAGAATTTAAAGTCATTCAAATTGAATTGGAAACCTCACTTTTGACAATGTGATTAAGGTCTATATTGCTTAAACTTGCCTAGTTTCTTTTTGTAAAATAAATGTATTCAAAATATAGGACAAAAATCCCTGAAGTAATGACTAGGTTTAATTTAGAAATTCTAAACCATACAATTAGAAATATGCCTGAGAAATAATTTTAAGCTGCTTTGATCTGGCTTTAGTTGAACTTGCTAATTCTCCACACCCATTTCAGCATTGAAAGTTGGGCTGAATGAGGACTGGAACACAAGGCTAAGAGCTTTTTCTCTTTCATGTCATTAGTAAACAGGGGAAAAAAAAGAGGATAGAGCTGCTTTTTGCAATTAGTTGCTTTCCACTTGATGTTATAAATGGATTAGTATCGTAACAAAGCACGTATTGATCTATTAAGAAACATTTGAATGTGTTTATATGTATTAGACTTCTGTAACCTGGCTTCTGACAGAATGATTCAGACTGATTTGTTTCTTTCATTCTACACATTATTTCAGTGACAATGAGCAGAGTTCAAGCCACTACAGACTACTTAGGGCCTGACTGCCGGTATCTAAACTTCAAAACAGGGGAAGAGATAATGGTATACTCCAAACTTTCAAGGAAAAATGAAAACTTGTGGACAGGAAGTGTAAGTACTTCAATCTGAAAGGCTTTCCCTACAAATAATTTAGTATAATAACAGCGTGACAGCTGCAGCCTGCTGGATTTCTAGGGATCTGCCACCTCTTTTGTAATATTCACCTGTCATGGAGTGGGAGATGGGTTGTTGCCATTATATAGAAAGAGAAAATCCAATCTTGGCAAAGATCACTCTTGGAAAAAAACAAAGAACTGGAATCCAAAGATCAGAATCCAAGTTTTCTATCTCCTTCATCTAATCGTTTGGCTGTAAAGATTTCATCTGATTCCCTTAAAAATATTCAGGTCTCTCAGGTGAGGTACCTACCGCCAGGTCTGTGGGTAAGAAGGTTTTACAGTTGCTTAATCAGCCATCCAGTTTTGGGACCTGACTTCACAGTTCAGTGCTCAAGGAAAGTTCCTTGAGAAGTTATCGCACAGATTTAACGATTTGGAACAACTGACAATGGAGTTAGAACAGCCATGAAGTTATGTTAGAGCTGAGAAGGAACAGATGCCGTTCCAAATCCAACTGCTTGTAAAACTCTGTAAGGGCTTCAAAACCACAAGATACTGGTAAACTTTTCCTCTTCCTCTTCCTCTTCCTCTTCCTCTTCCTCTTCCTCTTCCTCTTCCTCTTCCTCTTCCTTTTCCTTTCCCTTTTCCCTTTTCCCTTTCTCGAAATGATGTGTCACATTTATTGCTTAACAGTGAAATTCTGTCCTCCCATTTTTTCATCTGAGAGCATCTTTGCAGGTACCTCACTCTTCCTGGATTTTCAAGAAGTATTCCTCCAGGAAAGGCTCCGTGCAATGGTTTGATGTAAAGCTCTAGGGCTTGCTTTCTTGCTCAGACTGACCCTTCCTTGATTCTTTTGGGCATTATCAGCAACTTAAGTCCTGTAGTGTTGCCATCTTCATTGCCATTTTCTCTTCAGCTGCACCTGGACTGTGTACCTCAATTTCATCTCCTGCTTTTCTTGGCACTTTTTATAGGTCATTAGTTATCAAGGCACACTTTTTCTGCCGCTTGAGTCAATGAGAAATTTGGCGCCGATTGAGGTAGGAGCTTGCTGAGCCCTTCTGTGCACACAAGTTTAAACGCTCTCATTACATATTTATTTTTTTTTTTTTTACAGAAAGGAAAGGATTTTGGATATTTCCCAAAAGATGCTGTGAAGGTTGAGGAAGTTTTTATTTCAGAAGAAGTTGAAGTGCTCACTAAGGTAAACCAATGCCACCGGATTTTCCAATGTAGTTCACAGCAATGGAAAATCTAATAGGCAGTTAGAAATGCAAGTGTTGATGCACATTTTGTTTCAGATAATTCAAAACATGTGGTTTTTTTTTTTTTATTATTGTCCTCTAAAATAATTTCTATCTAATAAATGATATAGTATCCTTAGGAATAGTATAATTACAGCCCTTTGTGGAAAGTTATACACACAGGTAACTGCACAGAAAGAAAGGAGAATATACTGCTGTAGAAAATGACACATGAAAACATTTTAAAAGCTCACATTGTTCTTTTAGGAAACTGATTTCCTTTGTCTTCATGGAGATAAGTACACTTTTGAAAATGAAGATAGCACTTCACATGATCACAACAAAAAAAGTGAATATTCATCACCTGATGCAGAATCAAAGCTGCAAGAAAATGAACCCTTCAAACAGACAAGGGACTCCATGCAAGAGGAAGAAATAGTTGAATCAGTTTCTGAAAATGATTCCAAGGAATCTCCCGCTCAGGAGGAGTCTGCGAGCGAAAAGTTGGTCAGAAAAAAGGAGAACAGAAACCATGAGACTGGAGAAGAGCCACAAATGCAAAACAATCTCCCAGGAGAACCCACTTCAGTTCAGTCTAGTTGGATCACAGGATGGTTCACCACAGGAAGCAAAAAGGATGAAGAGCCCTTAAAAGCCATGACTGAATCTTTAGAAGCAAATGGATACAGAGGAAGGAAAATAGTGGTAACAGCTGAAAATGACTTTGAGGAGCCAAATGATAAGGAGGAAGAAGAACCTCCAGCATCTGCTTGGTTTCAAGGTGGACTGACGGACTTTCTGTATTTTAGAGAGGAAAATGAGGACGTTGGTTCGGCGTCACAAAAAAATGAGCCGGAAATCCATGACGTTTCTGATGTGACTGGACATTCCAATAATGAAGAGGAAACAGCAGTCACCGAGTTACTGACAGAAGAAGACAAGAGTGAAGGCCGAGAATCCAACTCAAATTGGTTTAATTTGGGTTTAAGTAACGTTCTTGATTTTGGCCGTGCTGCAGAAGATACAATTGCTACAGAAGCCCAGCAAAGCAGAGAAACAGAGGATGAAGCAAATCAGAAGGAAGAAGCGCAGACTTTGGAGCACAAAGAACCACCCTTGGACAAAGAAACAAAGGAGATGTTTTCTTCCTCTGTCCCTGCTTTAACTAAAGAGAATTCTGCACAAGAAATAACAGATTTGAACAGTAATGTGCCAAATCCTGGGGAGATCCTAGCAGCTGTGGCTACTTGTAATGACACCAAGAGCACCTCACATAGCACAGAATCATCTTTTGATACGCAAAGAGGTGACAAAGAGAAGCCAATTGAACCTTGCAGTTCAGAACAAGACTCGGTATCAGAAAACCAACTGCTGGAAAATGTTGAAGCTAAAAAGAGCAATCAGGAGTCAGCAAGCAAAGATGGCCAGTCAGGTTGGTATACAAATATCTCTTACAGCTTTAAGAATTATCATATGGTCACGTATGATAATCAATGGGGATGTGAATCAATTGCATCAGATCAGATTTCTTCTTCTAGCCCACCTCAGAATTGTGATCCCTCAGACACAAAGGAAAACCACAGCACAAAAGCCCGACATAGCTGAAGAACAGAGAGAAGCTGCAAACTGAACAAATTCCTATGAACATGCAACATGATCCGAAAGGGGAAGCAGAAATAGCACAGGAAGAAGATTCATGTTCCAAACACGAGCTTCTGGTACCAGGGAATGGGTCACAGGACAGTCTTGATCCAGATCTTGGAAAGAAATATAAAAATCCCATGTTATAGAGGAAAAGAAGGATTAATCTGTAGCACCAGATTAAGCTGTTCAAGCTGTTATGACAGTGCAAGATACAAAGTCATGG
>VWZK01011782.1:0-21440 GCA_013396935.1 Baryphthengus martii | reverse complement strand
GCCACAGAGATGCTCCAGGCCCTTCAGCACCTTCGTAGTCCTGCTCTGATTTCCTCCCTCCATCACAGACTCATGTCACCTTCAGCATCTCAAGCTGGTGAATGTTCACAGTACCACAGCCCCACCATCCTAGGTGTGCCCTCCATCCCCTATGTGTCACAGACAACAGAAAGCAGACAGAACTTCCAGGTAGCTGGTCTAGTTAAAAAAAAAAAAAAAGAGCATTTTGGGAGTGAGGGAAGGGAGCTTGAGGTTTTATTAAGATCACCTCTTGGTGCCAGGGCACAGCAAGGAGGTGGGAACACACGTCCAGGGAGGAGAAGGAGGCAGAGACACAGCAGCGCTGACTTCCAACAGCTCATGCTGCCAGGGCATCACGCTTTTCCTTGCGAGATTCTGGGCACAGAACAAATTTGGACCAGTTTACATTAAAACATTCTGGGAATGATAAATTTAATAGGAACCTCCTTTATTGAGGGGGCTCATTGATGGACAAGAGTCACCTCCCTCAGGCTAACATACACGGGTGGCTTTTAATTAATGACAGGGAGTTTTGAAACCTCTTATTGGCATTAAAAAAATTACAAACCTCGCAGAGGAGCCCTTCCTCAACACACCCTCAGACATTCCGGCTGTTCTGCGGCTCTTTACCTCTCTCTGCTGGCAGGACCACGGGGAGAAGCCAGGGTATGAGCCTCAGATCAGGACAAGAGGAGGGGTAGAAGAGGAGGAGGAACCTTCAACTGCTGTGTTTCAGACTGAATTCAACTTCTTGGTTAGATACTAAGCTTTTAGGGCAGCGTAGTATCAATCGACCAACGAGGCACACCAGGGCTCCGATCCTAACTTGCTCACCGGCCCAATATCTCTCGAAAATACTCGATACTTGGAGGGGTATTGGTTTGATGAGCAGTGATATTAGGCAGCGGTATTATGCTGAGAGCTTAGCAGCTATTCCTACCTCAATTTCCAAGGGAAAACTGATTCAGTGCACAAAAATGATGTGTTTTGCCAGGCAGAGCCAGCAGCGTAGTTCCAGCATGGAATTACTGCCGGGAAGTCTAGCAAAGAAAATCAAAATATAAAGCATTTTGGGGGAAAAAGCTGAGAGTCGAGAGCAGCCTGAAGTTCACTGGGAAATCTCAGCGCTGATACCTCACTGTAGTCCTTCCAAGTCAGGTCTTGGGTGCCTGAACACCACTGTCCTCATCTGAGGTTCATCAGCTTTTAAAGGGGCATTTTGTGCAGCGCCGAGCATAAAAAACAGGTCAAAAAGCAGCTGTGATGTAAAACAGGAGCGATTTCAACCTCTCCATAGCCGGTAGCTGCTGACGGCTGCTTCTCTTAACTTTTTACCACTGCTGAGACGCCAGCACCAATCTGTTCCGCCAATCTGTGCGGGTCTGGCCGATAGGTTTGGGCAAGGGACTCACAGGCAGGCGGAGAGGACGCAGATGAAAACCTACAAATGAGTGAAAGAAGCTTGAGGAGAAAGGACAAAAGTCACATGGTGACGCCCCACGGTTGGTGCAGCCCTTTAGGCCGAGGATAAACACCAGCGGTGAAGATCCCCAGCTACAGAAAACGTCGTTGGGGTTGGTTTTTTTCCAGTGAGCTGTTGCTTCATCCTTAATCAGGCTGACATTTTCCAGTGCTCTGGTTTTTCTAGGAGAAACTCTTCCCCTCAAATGAAACCTCTTTTACTCTAGCGGAGATTCCCTCCAGGAGGCAGTCTGGGGAATTGCCTGCCCTGTTTAGAATTGGATAGGTTACAGTCTATCCCCTTTTGCTGCAAATTGGCTCCCGGTGCACTCGCCTGTGTCATTTTCACCTTCCTACTCGCACATCACACCAGCTACCGGAACGCCGTGCCGTGCGAAGGGTTGGATCCTGCCAAACCTGGGTGGTGCTGGCAGAAAATGGCCCGAAATGCGGCTAAAAGGCGTTGGACCTTTTAGTGTGTCGTTCTTGGGCCACGGAGCTCAAAAGGTCACTTAATTATCAGGAGAGATCACTCAACTGTGGAGCAAAGCTGGACAATCAAGAGGAAGGAAGCCTTATAGAAGGGCAAGAACAGAGCAGTGCCTGTAGAGCTGGAAAAGATGGGACACAACCGAGACTGGAACCAGTTTCTCCCACCAGCATGAATCCTACACTTTTCTCTTTTTTTTTTTTTCACCTCCTTTATTATTCTATGATTTTGTAGCTTCCTCTGGGATGGGAAATACACAGATCATAGAATCACAGACTGGTTTGGGTGGGAAGGGACCTTTCAAGGTCATCTGGTCCAACCTCCCTGCAGGGAGCAGGCACATCTGCAACTAGAGCAGGTTGCTCAGAGCCCCATCCAGCCTCCCCTGGAATGGTTCCAGGGATGGGGCAGCGACCACCTCTTGGGGAAACCTGGGCCAGGCTCTCGCCACCTTCAGTGTCATGTAAAAGTCTGTACTTCTAAACTATTGTAAGAAACAGCTGTTTCTTCCAATAAACACTTGTGGATCCGTTGAGTTCCATCACCCAGCACAGTGACACGCAATCACCCAAAGGCCCCCACCAGGAGACCAAATCTCTCCAAAGCCTTCAGGGAGTTTGTTTTCCAAGCAAGTTCTCCAATCCTGTTGAAGTATCTAATATCAAAAGAGAACAGAAATACAACCTAAATGGTTGCATTACCAAGAGTATCTTCTGATGCAGAGAAAAGTCATGAAATCCTAAGAGCCTGTCAGAGAAGGGGCTTAATTACAGTGTGGGGTATTTCCTCTACACAGAACGGCTTTGATTGTTCGGGTTTTAGGAAGTAGAATCTGAAATGCTCAACATCTAATAAAAACCAAGTCTGGCTTTTAAATATTCAAAGAAAAAAAAAGATTTAGAAAAACAGGTTTAGATTCGACTTGAGGAAAAATTCTTCCCTGCAAAAGTTGCCCAGCCGTGGCCCAGGCTGCCCAGGGTAGGGGTGGAGTCCCCATGATCCCATGGTTTCCAAGCCATGGAGATGTGGTGCTGAGGGACATGGTTTTGTGCTGGGTTAATGGTTTGACTCTGTGATCTTAAAGGTCTCCTCCAACCAAAACGACTTTATAATCCTATGAAAAAGTTGGATAAATAAGCTAAGCTGAAGAAATGGAGACTGGAATACTCTTTCCAGTAGCACTGAATAAATACTTATCCAGCAGCTATTTGGCCTCCATTTTTCTGACTACATCATTGATACACCTCTGATTGATAGAAATCATGTTTTTAAAATATTTCTCTAAGGTAGGAATAAAACCCTATTGTTTCCCTCAATAAAAAGCCATCAGTAGCCTGATAGCCGTTGACAGTTAAAAGATTAATTCTTCATTTTTCCTAATGACACCCAAGAAATACATTTTTAACACCTTAAATTAATGGACATTTTCTCGAGCGGTGAAATCACTCTGGTTCAAGAGCAACTACAAGAGCTACTGGATGAGAGACCTGCAAGTGGAAGAGATGGAGGTGCTGGCAGTGTTGGTGTCCATGAATCATCCCAGAGAGAGTGACTGGAGCAAAGCAGTGTTTATTCCAGAAACCGCCTTAGAGATGATCATGGAGAACTGGAGCGAAGTATGAATGTGGCTCTTCAGATGTTTTTTGCTTTAGATGATGATGGATCTTCAGAGGGTTGTGGTTTTTTTTTTTTTTTGTTAGATAATCCATAATTGTTCCGTTTTAGCTCATTTTCAAAAAAATCTGCTCTGAAAATGTGGAAGAGACAGACTCGTTCTGCAAGAATCCTGTCAAGGAGAGAAGTGTGGAGGAGCTACTTGACATTACATAGCTCTAGGCTTTTATATTTTCCATTTTTCAGGCGGCGAAACCATCTCAGCAAGCGGTGGAGACTGTGCTGAGGTGTTGTGATGCTTTCAGCTACTGCCTGCCATCCTTCATGAGAGCCACAAGTTTCTGAATGAGGAACAAAAAAACCCCCAAAAAATCCCCAGGCATTTGAACGCTGTCAAAGATGCCGCACCACAGAAGTGGATCAGTCAGGAGATTGGCGAAACAACTCTTGTCAAAACAACTCGTCTTCTGGATCTCAAAGCTGATTGTTTGGGGGGAGGGGGGTCTTAGCAAGCTAATGCATCAAAACTCAGCCCCAGGTGTTATCTTTAAAGGTTTCTAAGGTGACTGCGATTTTAATCGCGATGATGGAGCCCATCAGCCCATTCAGGAGTCTCTTCAAGCACAGGCCCTACCTAGCCTGTGTCTGAAGAGCCTGTTTTGAGGGCAGCAATTCCAACTCTATGGGGTTCCAGCAACCAAACCTGGATCAGCTCTTCAACAAAGATCAAGTTGATGGTTTCTCTCTTGAGGCACTCTACCCAGCCTTTTAGATGGGTGAGAACAGCGAATCAGCCTCTCTGAGGAACAAATGTGGTACCGCAACCGATAAGCCAAGTCACTGCTCCGGTACATGCTCCTTGCCCATGGTGAAGATGAGGTGATTAGCTCTGTTCACAGGCAAAAAGGGGTGAAGAACAAACAAAAAAATCTGTCAAAAAATTTCCTCCCCATCGCATGTGGCAGCTTCATCAGCAGTGTGACACTCGGTTATCAGCTACATAAAACATCAGACAGCTCAGGTCTTCATTCCAACATCAACCCATCCGCATAACTCCACAGTGGGCACCTCTCCAGAGCTGCACTGAGTCCCTTTCCCGAATTAGCACTGAAACAACTACAAATTGTTAAAGCCTTGGAGCCAGATCCCGTCCTGCAGAGAGTTGTGCACAGAAGAGCCATGAAAATGGTGAAATGAGGAAAGCAAAACTGTATTTTCCCCGTGTCTTTGGTTCTCTGGTAAGAAATTTGGGGTGAGCAGGGACATCTGCAACTAGAGCAGGTTGCTCAGAGCCCCCGCCAACCTCCCCTGGAACGGTTCCAGGGATGGAGCATCGACCACCTCTCAGCCAAACTACACAAACCCCTCTAATGTAACGGTCACTGTGATCAAAGTGAATAGCGTTGAGATTTTACACCAAGAAATAAATACTATTTTTTATACCACTGTGCTAACTTTTCTCTAGGAAAAGCATTTCTGCAATAATTTTTTCTTTTCTCCTATGTGCCATACCTTCATTCTATATCCAGAACCCTCCAACTTGCGTCTCAAGGTTCACCTCCGGCACACGTTGTCGCAACTGAGGGAAACAACATCCGTGATGCTTTTAACTCCCCTCTCTCGGTGCCATTCCAAACGAGCTCTGGGGACATCCCAGGCTTGTCATCAGGAAAACCCAAAATGTAGGTCAAAAGTCTGCATGATTTGTCACAGTGGATGACTTGGATCTCAGCTGCCTGCAGGCAGATGGGAACTGAGTCATCTGTTGCAGCATCATTCTCTGTTTTTCACCTTTCCTCAACCCGTTTCTTTTTTTCTTACCATCAGATTCTGTTTGAAACAACATAGTGACATCAGAAGACCAGGAGAGCAATGCTTCATATCACACATCGCACAGGGACAGAGATATTTCCCATTTTTTGCTGAGGTTTCTGTTTTGTTGACTCTCTCCCAGCACAGCACCTACCACACAAGCAGCCACTTTCTGAAGTGAACACGAATTTTTATTTTCTTCGTTTGCCTGTTATATTTGTCTTTCGAGAGGAGAAATTATCACACATACACAAGAAAAAAATAAAATAAAAGAGGTTATTTGACCTACAGGGTGTGGGAGAAGAGCTCCCTACCATTTCTATCCCTGTTTCCTGGTCCTTTGGCTTCTTAGATCTCCTGAAGCAGATCTGACAATTGATTTAGGATCTTCTTCATAATTACATTAAGTTACACAGGAGTGAAGCCTTTTGTGCTTTACACAGGAGTGAAGCCTTTTGTGCTGGATGCACCACGACACACCACAAAAAAAGCCCCTGTGTGGGTGTCTACACATGGACAGATATGGAAGAGAGTTGGAGACAGCATCCACCGGAAGACGGATGAAGTATGTTTCATGCTCTTGAATTGGAGGTAAAAGGCTCAAAAACCAGTCCAGCCCCTCTGCAGTACTTGTCTCTGCTTCCACAAGTTTCACGTGTTCATATAGATGAATATCAGACAAAAATCCAGAAAACAGGCCTGACAGGGTTCTTCAGAGACCAACCAGCCCAGACCTCTGGCCCAAAGTGGAATCAAGTTCTACCAAAAGCAACTCTTTCTTTGGAAGCTGTCTAAACCCTGCTAAGACCTTCACATCAGTGGGGCTTCCACAACCTTCTTCAGCTTCCATCCCAACAGTAAGAACATCACCCAGCAAAAAGTACCACTACTAATGGTATAATCTTAGAAGCACAAACTGGTTTAGGTGGGAAGGGACCTTTCAAGGTCATTTAGTCCACCCCACCTACAGGAAGCAGGGACATCTACAACTAGAGCAGGTTGCTCAGAGCCCCAGCCAACCTCCCCTGGAATGGTCGAGGGATGGGGCAGCGACCACCTCTCGGGGCAACCTGGGACAGGCTCTCACCACCCTCAATGTCAAGAATTTCCTTATAATGTGGGAACTTCAGAATCACCTAAATTCACTATAACCCACTGGCAGTTGGGCTGCAAAGGGACCAGAAGCAACACTGACCAGACAGTGATCAACTGAACAGATTTGACCGGTAGAAAACACTAAAAGAGCCCCCGAGACGTGCATTTGACTGTAGACACAGCCCAAAATGCCACCTTGTCATACCCACTTCAGATTGCAGGAAGAAGTAGAAATTTAATGACGTTTTTGTCCTCTTACCTCTTTATTGGTGACTCCTGGGGGCAAAGTCCCATGCTTGTAATCCTCCAACAACTGCACGGCTTCCTTCAGACGACTCTGCAAATCAAACAAGCAGCGTGATCTGCAACGCTTGTCCTGCACCCGAATTTATTGTCTTCACTAAAACATTCAAGGTGCAGAATTAGATCTTCTTAGGCATAAACCTTACGACCTTAGACCCATAGAATATAAAAGGAGAAAGGAACCAAGGACACTTCTTTTGCTGGTTGGCACAGCACTGCTGGTTTGTATATACACACCGAAGAGGTGTCGAGGAAGACACAAGAGAAAACAGAACAAATTCCCCCTTGCAATGTATCTGTAGAAGACATCACCACAACAGCACGAGAGTCTTCAGTGTGGTAACAGAGACTGGATAAATCACAGGATGGTTTGGGTTGCAAGGGACCTTAAAGATCATCTCATTACAACCCTCCTGCCATGGGCAGGGACACCTCCCACTAGAGCAGGTTGCTCAGAGCCTCATTCAGCCTGGTCCTGAACACTTCCAGGGATGAAGCATCCACAGGTTTTCTGGGTAACCTGTTCCAGAATCTCAGCACCCTCAGGGTCATAAATTTATTCTTTACATCTCATTTAAATCTCTCCCCTTTCAGTTTGAAGCAGTTATACTTTGCCCTATAACTACATATCCTAAAAAAAAGTCCGTCCTCATCTTTCTGACAGGCCTCTTGAAGTCCTAAAAGGCCCCCAGGAAGTTCCCCCCAGAGCCTTCTCTTCTCCAGGCTGAAGAAGCCCAACTCTTCCAGCCTGGCCTCCCAGTAGAGGGTTCCAGCTCTTCCAGCATTGCTGGGGCTCCTCTGGACAGGGATAGTCACCCTGGCCTGGGCACTGGGCACTGAGGAGGCCACCCCTTGAATCCTGGGGTCAGTGTTGGGCCCCTCCCTCCCAGAAGGACTTTGAGGAGCTGGAGTGTGGCCAGAGAAGGGCAACAGAGCTGGGGAAGGGTCTGGAGCAGGAGTCTGGGGAGGAGCGGCTGAGGGAGCTGGCCTTGTTGAGCCTGGAGAAAAGGAGGCTCAGGGGAGACCTTCTGGTTCTCCACAACCCCCTGACAGGAGGGTGGATCCAGGGGCCGTCGGGCTCTGCTCCCAAGGAACAAGCAACAGGACAAGAGGAACCAGCCTCAAGTTGTCCCAGGGGTGGTTTAGGTCAGACATGGGAAGAAACGTCTTGTCCAAAAGGATTTCCCAGACCTGGCCCAGGCTGCCCAGGGCAGAGGTGGAGTCCCTGTCCCTGGAGGGGTTTCCAGGCTGTGGAGATGTGGTGCTGAGGGACAGGGGTTAGTGGTGCCCTGGCAGTGCTGGGGGAACACTTGGACTCCATGATCTTAAAGGTCTTTTCTAACCCAAACAATCCTATGATTCTGTAAATACACTAATTTAGATAATACAGATATATCAGAAATATATATTGTATATTTCTATAAACTGCATTGCATACAGTGTTGTCTAAATATACTCTATATAATATATATAGTTCATGAAAGAAAAGAAAACAAACAACAAACCAATCCACAGAGCAGAAGCTGACAGTTAGAAAGACCCTTTGACTAATCAAAGCTCTAGAGGGACAAGTCAGGACATGAAGAGCAGCTCCGGTGGGGTTAAACCTGCTCATCCCACCCTATGGAAAGCACCAGCTCACCCAGTAATGGCTCCCAGATATTTGAAGCTGAAAAAAATCTCTCAGCTGAACCTTTTCCAGAGCCTCCTGCAGGTTCTGGGCCCTCCAGACGAGTAATGCCGGCTTCAGGTTGACGTTTCTGCACCAGCTCTGCCGTTTTGGCAGCTTTTCTGAGCTCGACGCCAGAGGATATTTCATAAATAGAGAATATTTGGTCTAAAATAACATGCAGCGCGACGGTGGCGTATCTAAAGCCCTGCTATTTCAGGGCAAGCGTGTGAAGGCTCCTCATCCTCACTTTCAGCTTCGCTCTCTCAGCCCTGCGGGAAACGAAGCGACGTCGGCGAGCTCATTATGAGCTCCCGTCCATGGGATCGGTGGCAGGGAAACTACTTTTCTTCCTTTCATGCCAACATCAAAGGAGTACTTTGTTGTTTCCTTGGAAGCGGCAGCAGCTACTCTGACCTGAAAGTGGCAATTAATGCCCGACTATTGTCCATTCATCACACAGGACAGATGGGCCAGTGGTAATTCCTTCACCGGGCCAAGCGCACAGGTCGGGGTGGGATCCGCGGCTGTTTTTACACTGGCTGAGCTCACCTCATGAGCGCCACGGCATTTCCAGTCCTGGGATTTTATACATTTTTTATGTTCTTTAAGGTCCTTTCCAACCCAAACCATTCCATGACTTTCAGCAGAGCAGACACAGAGACCTGTTGGAGCGTGGCCAGAGGAGCCCCAGCAACGCTGGGAGGGCTGGAACCCTCTGCTGGGAGGCCAGGTTGGGAGAGTTGGGCTTGTGCAGCCTGGAGAAGAGAAGGCTCCGCAGAGACCTTCTGGGGGCCTTTCAGGACTTCAAGGGGCCTGTCAGAGAGATGGGGATGGACTTTTGAGCAGGGTCTGTTGGGACAGGGCAAGGGGGGATGGGTTGAAACTAAAAGAGGGAGATTTAGACCAGAGAGGAGAAATTTTTGATGCTGAGGGTGGTGAGAGCCCGTCCCAGGTTGCCCCGAGAGATGGTGGCTGCCCCATCCCTGGAACCATTGCAGGGGAGGTTGGCTGGGGCTCTGAGCAACCTGCTCTAGTTGCAGATGTGCCTGCTCCCTGCAGGGAGGTTGGACCAGGTAACTTTGAAAGGCTTGTTCCCACCCAAACCATCCCCTGATTCTATAGGCTTCATGGTTGTTTAAAAATATCCTGTTAGGAAAAAAGCCATTATCTCGCACAAGTATCAATAAAATCTAATTGTCCAATATCACAGACAGCAGGAAAATCCAGGGGTGAAAAGCCAGACAGCCGAATGAGTAATGACTGCAGATCCAGGAAAGACAACCCTTCTTGCCTCCAAAGCTAGAAAATAACCCAGGACTGCCAGCACAACCTTCTGGAGAGCCATTTGTGCTCATTATCGGTATGTGGTTTTGTCACTGAAATTACCTACACTGTATGTCTTGCAAATTATCTCCACAGAACAGCATGTAACTCTGAATGAAAAACTGGAAGTAATAGATGACCGGGTCTGTGTTCTATTTTTCTCCTCCTTCTCTTGAGGAAATTTTAGTAGTTACTATAACAACCCTGGCCAGATCCCATCTTGTCTAGTGTAGTAACAAACAGCAAACAAAAAAGCCCGATTTTGCTATTTAAAAAAAAAAAAAAAATTAAAAAAAAAAAAAATCAACAGTTTCACGAATTTGCTCTTTCAGCTCCATGGGGAGAGAGAGGAACTTTCTCAAAGAAGAGTCTTAGACCGACACTGCCGATGGTTCCCGAGATGAACGAAAGAGCAGTACAGAAAGTAAACAGAAGTGTTAAATGCAAGGACCACACTAAGCATCATGGAATCGTTGTGGTTGGAAGAGACCTTGAAGATCATGGAGTCCCAGCGTTGCCCCAGCACTGCCAGGGCACCACTAACCCCTGTCCCTCAGCACCACATCTCCATGGCTTGGAAATACCTCCAGGGATGGGGACTCCAGCCCTGCCCCAGGCTGCCTGGGCCAGTCCTGGACAGCCCTGGAGGGGAAGAAATTGTTCCTCAGCTCCAACCTAAACCTCCCCTGGGGCAACTTGAGGCTGGTCCTTCTTGTAGTGTCACTTGTTCCCTGGGAGCAGAACCCAATTCCCTCTCTGGCTCCAACCTCCTGTCAGGGAGCTGTGGAGAGCGAGGTCTCCCCTGAGCCTCCTTTCCTCCAGGCTCAACAACCCCAGAAGACACCTTTCCACATGGCTTGGAGGTCTTCAGGTAGTTTTAACAAACGACCCAGAGCCTCAAAATTCCACTCACAAAAAGATACAGTCACCTCATGGCCCTTCTAGAAAAGCTAAGCAGGGTCTTTTCAAAGGAGCCTCCCAAAAATAAGCAACAACTTCACAATGTGCAACAGCTCCAAACATCAACCAGCTTCACTCCTCGGCTTTTTGCGTGACGCAGCATTATGACGGTAGTTGATAGTGTCAAAGCTGACACTTTATTTCTGCTTTAACACGGGGAAAAAAATAGAAGAGGTCTGTCTGCAAGGTTGTGCTACTGTTTCAATATTTATTGTTGCTCGATTTCACTCCCGCGAGCCGTAGGAAGAAGTGTCACTGGAGTTTTTACAGCATTGCTTTGAAGAATAAAACAAAATAAAATGCAGCCGCCGCCGTCACTGGTCTGTATTGGTTCCTTCCTCCTCCTTTTCTCGCAAAAAACTAGAGCACTTCTAGCGGTGGCTGGTGGGGTCTCAGCTCTCACAATAGGGTGCTAGACAGACCATCTGCACCCAGAGGATGTTCTCACAAACCTAAGCCCAGAAGCGATGCCAGGGATCTACCACACTTGGCAACTCGAAAGCGCAAAGTCCATGCTCGGTGCTCCGCCGCAGCAACTGAAGCCACGTCCACCTGGGAAACACCACCCATCGAGGGCAAGTTTTCAGAAAAAAAGGCTCAATGGTTGCTTCGTGCCAAACGCAGCTGGAGAAGACACAGCTGTGGAACTCCAGCTCTGCTCCCTAAGTTCAGCAGAAGCACACGATGGGCTGTCACTGATCCATCAGCCTGGGTTTTACGGTTGTGGCTCTGCTATGAAACGCATCGGAGCTCGGGCACAACCTTGGGCGCAGTTTTGATTGAGACCATCCAACTTTCTGCCAAGTGATTCCCAGTCATAGTTTGGGAGTTACCAAGGGCCAGGACAGCTGCCAGTAGGCACCTTTTGGAGAGGAAAAGCACTCAGCTGCATGGCACAAGCCACCTCAGCTGGCTGTACAGATAAAACCCACCACCTGACTCAGTTTGAATGAACCAGTTTAGATTTAATCCACAGGTTTGAGTGCAAAGAACTTATGCAATGTCTTCTGCTCTGGCTCAGGCCAACAGGTGTTGACTCAGAAGAACCAAGACTTCACTTGTAGGACTACAGCAGCAGAATGTTTCAGTCCTTGTAGAAAATGCTGCTGAAGAATCATGTTGTTAGGTAGGGGCTTAGTTTGGCATGCTGAAGAAAGGAGGTGAAAGAACACCACCAGAGATCACACAATCCCAGCATGAAGGGATCTCTGGAGATCATCTGGTGCCAGCCCACCTGCTCCAGCAGGGTCACCCACAGCAGGGTGACCAGGATCCCATTGTCTAGGTGGATTTGGAATCTCTCCAGAGAAGGAGACTCCACAAGCTCTCTGGGCAGCCTGGGCCACGCTCCAACACCTTCCCAACAAAGAAGCTTCTCCTCGTGGAAGTTCAGAAGGAACCTCCTGGGTTCCAGGTGGTGCCCAGTGCCCCCTCGTCCTGGTGCTGGGCACCACTGAGCAGAGTTTGGCCCCAGCCTCTTGCCCCCGCCAGGGGCCCTTGAGCTCTTGCTCAGCATTGATCAGATCCCCTCGCAGTCTTCTGAGATGCCTGCAGGAAAGTAGTCCACATGACACTGAGTTGATGGCCACCTCCAGGAATCCTTTATTGGCAACCCGAAACCTTCATGGCCATCACCCCAGCACACTGGTGGGATAGACGACAACTGTTTTGGGTCCCACGGATGACTGCAGACAGGGACATGTGTCAGACACCTCCATCCAGCCCGTGAGCTCTTGTACCGAATTTCCACCTTGTCCTCCTCACTCAAGGGCACACTGTTTCTGTCTGAAAGATCTGTGTCTTGTCTTCTCTTGGATCTCAACGGATGCCTACACATGGCTTAGAGTTGCCTCCAGAAACCCATATGTGCACATACAGACCATAACAACAGTCATGATGCCAGTAGCACGACAACATTACTGTCACAGAACCAACAGAAAAAGAGTCACGCTTTGCCTTTGAGGCTTTTAAGAGAGAACCCACCGCTGAGACAGGAGGAACCTCTTGCCTCTCACCCTGATCATACAGGGCTTGTGTCAGGGTTTCGAGGCCTTGTTAGCCCTGGGATGATCCGCTGAGTGCCTGCGAGTTTCACTGGTTTCAGGTCATGACCAACGATGACTTACTGGTACGTGACCCAAAGCAAGAGTCTCCCGGCCACCGGTACCACCAATGCGACGTGGTACATAGAAATCCAGCTGTGTCAGCCATCAGCGACTCAACAGCTCCCAGTTTTGATCCGGATGATCCAGGTGGCAGACTTGACTCCAGCTGGCCCTATTGTATTGGAGCTACGGCGACAGACAACAGGAGCCAGAAACTTTTTTATTTTTTTTTGTGTGTGTTCAAGCAGAGCCAGCAGATGTGACACTGAATAAACACAGACAGTCAATCTGCTGAGTAAGAAGGTAGCGTTCGTATAAATAACATACATCTAATCCTGCTTCCATCTTAAACCCAAATATGGGAGCGCAAGATGCTCGGCAGAGATATGCTCCGAATCACAAGCTAAAGCAAAAGCAGATAACGCACCGGCCCTCTGAGCCCAGTTTCCTCTTGATTCGCTTTGGTTTGCCATTATCATCAGCTCTCCAGCTTTCTCCACGAAGAGCTTCTCATCAAGTCTGTCCCAACTGCTGTTGGCTGGGAGAAGTTACCCGTATCAAAATACCTCCTGGTCCCTCCTGCTTCTCCACATGGACCTTCATTAGGGAGCAATTAAAAATGATTCCAATCATTTGGACCTCACATATTTGGAAAATAGGCATTACACCCAGGGAGGGGTTTCTCAGGGTCTCCGCGACAGGACTTCTTGGGCTCGATCTCTGAAACGACACATTTCCTGCTTCCTGGAAAAGTCTGTAAAGCTGCAATTGCCAAAAAGGATTATTTCATTAGAAAGGTGGTAATGATCGGAATGAGCATATGAGGAGATCTCTCTTTTGAGGTTACGTGCACTTAGCTTTTAATTGTGTAGAGAAAAAAATAAACAAATTAACCCCAAAAATAGAAAAATAAACGAGGAAGACACGACGATCACTGGGACTGATTATACTTCATACCACTGTGCTTGGTGTACCCTCGTTCAGAGGGATCACTTCACCCTTCCGCAAAACACAGCCACTAGTAGGATGCAACGATGCAGCAAAGCAACTAAAAAAAAGAATGTAGAAAAAAACCCCAATATTATTACATTTCCTAGCATTTTTTATGGGATTAACCTCCATTTTCATTAGAGACTCATTTATCTCTTTTTTTGTTACATTTGCCAGTGAGCTCCTCCAAGACAAACAGTGATTTATTTGTTCCCCCGAGAAGTCTGGGTCTGGAAGATGCAGCCATCTGTCAGCGGGAAGGAGCTCTCTGTAACTGCCTGCTTCCTCATCAACCCCTTTCTCGATTTTAATTTGCCACCACAATTATCAGAGGAAACAAACAAAACAACATCCACAGACACAAAGTCTTTGGAAGCACAAAGTCAGATCCGCAGAGCACAGCAAGTAGCAGAACCGTCAACACAGCTTTGGTGCTTCCCAGAACCCCAGGTCTCACATCTACTGAGCCAAGAGACTTCTCTAGGACAAGAAAACTCTCGTAGACTTCACGGAGAGTGCTGCAGAAGGTCTATGGAAGCATCACTATCATATAATTCAAATCTCCAAAGAAAATGAACAGAAGGCATTTCCTTCCTTGGAAAGCCACTGAGCCATTCCTGAAGACCATGAAGTTCAGACCTAGGCTTATTAGACCACACAGAAGGACACCAAAGCTCCTTCAATTCTTGAGGTTTAGTTTGGGGTCTAGAATTGCTTAAGACACTCAGATCTTGACAGCTGTCTACAGGATAAAAATCATGGAATGGTAGAATTGTTTACGTTAGAAAAGACCCTTGAGATTATGGAGCCAACTATTTACCTAAATACTACCAGGTCGCCACTAACCCCTGTCCCTCACCTCCATGGCTTGGAAACCCCTCCAGGCATGAGGACTCCACCCCTGCCCTGGACAGCCTGGGCCAGGCCTGGACAACCCTGGAAGGCAAGAAATTGTTCCTCAGATCCAATCTAAACCTCCCCTGGGGCAACTTGAAGCCAGTTCTTCTTGTCCTGGCTCTTGTTTCTTGGGAGCAGAGCCTGACCCCGCTGGCTCCAACCTCCTGTCAGGGTGTTGGGGAGAAGGTCTCCCCTTCTGTTCTCCAGGCTGAATAAGCCCAGCTCCCTCAGCCTGGCCTCCCAGCAGACGGGTTCCAGCCCAAGTAAATTTTCACCTGACAGTAACCCACCTCAAAAAACAAAACAAAACAAAAGAAACAGGAAAAAGTGGCTGTCCTTCACTTTCACTGAAAGCAAAACCCTACATTTTCCAGGCAACAAAGAATTTAAGATCACCAATAGAAAGGCTTCTTCTGAAGGACTCTCCACAACTCTTAATCACAGTTGTATGAAAGCAGAGATGTGATGAAGCTGGACAACACCAAATGAAACAAAAAACAGCCAGAAACCCAAAAAGCGTAACAACTACGGAAAAACTACCATCATTTCGCTCAGCAAAGGTCTCCTGCAGTTCAGCCACTGAAACCCTGGGCTGCAAACCCACTCAACTCCCTCTCTCCATCAAAATTCATCTCTCATTTACTCATCTGTGGGGGTTGGTTTGTTTTCTTTTTTTTTTTTTTTTCCCCCATGTAGGAATTTTCCTTCTGAGAAGTTTGACTGAAACTAGCTCAGGGCCTCACTGGTTATTAGAGGAGATAGGAGACCGAGAGGTGTGGCTTCATTGATGTCTACTCCAAAGCAAGTTTCTGCTTCAGCTTTGAGAGAAGCTCAACTGGGCAATCGATCAACTGCGAGACACAAACCCACTGGAAACCTGGCTTCGTTACTTCTGCTTCTCACAGGAGAAATCGTTTTTAATCTAAAGCTGTCAAATAAAGGGGACTTTCAGAAAATAAAATCTACGTTACCTCAGTGACAAAGAGTGTGCGTGGATCGATGATGTCCAAGAAGTGCCTGAATCTGCCATAAAACGACGTCTGGAAGACAAGAGAAAAAACACAAAACCAAACGTGTTCAGTCCGAAATTGCCTTTCACCTGCTGCAGAGAAGGGGCCTGAAGAGGAAATAAACCCAAGTAGGCACTAAAAAGATGAAGTATAGAAGCTGTTCCCTGGTAACTTGTGACGGAGTCTGAAAGGATAAGATGAGGATAAGGGATTAATAGAACCGCTTTCCCAAAGGGATACTATCAAGCTGCTAAAATACCATTTTTCCAGAAGACTTCTCCTGGGACATCACGCAGAACCACACAGACTGGTGGGGGTTGAAAGGGACCTCTGGAGATCATCTGGTGCCACCCTCATGCTCCAGCAGGGTCACCCAGAGCAGGGGGACCAGCAGCACAGTGTCCAGGTGGGTTTGGAATCTCTCCAGAGGAGACTCCACAGCCTCTCTGGGCAGCCTGGGCCAGGCTCCAACACCCCCCCACCAAAGAAGTTTCTCCTCCTGCTCAGGTGGAACCTCCTGAATACTCCCAGAACAGTGCTAGAGCTGCTGCTTCTCCAGGCACCAGTCCTTCTCCAACACCTCATGTTGCAACGACCCATTTGCAGCCACTTACAAAACTCTCGGCTGTTACCAAGTTCTGCACTAAAAAAAAAAAAAAAATTAAACAAATAAACCAACCCAGGATGGAACAAAATAAGCTTCACATAACAAAAAAAAAAGCCCTGGTGGTTTTTAATTAGCGAGGATTTAATTAACACTAGTTCTGGTACCTCCCAGCTTTCGCAAGCTTGACATTTTGCTGCTTTACTTTTATTTTCAGGAGAAAGAGCCCTGCAGATGTCAGGGGCCTGGCACGTCCCCACAGTGCCAGCGGTGTAGGGAGGGACGTGACTCTGGGTGAATCACTTGGGCCCTTGACCACGTTGTTCTCCTGAGCGCTTTCACGTAGTGGTGGCGCTTTCCTGCTGCCTGTCCTCCTGCACGCTCAGCACCCGACAACGAGGGGAAAAATTGGGGCACTTGGAACTAAAAGGTTTGAATAGAATCACAGAATTGTGGAATCATTGTGGTTGGAAAAATTTGAGAGATGGAGTCCAACCACTAACTCAGCACTGCCAGAGCACCACTAACCCCTGTCCCTCAGCACCACAGCTCCATGACTTGGAAACCCCTCCAGGGATGGGGACTCCACCCCTGCCCTGGGCAGCCTGGGCCAGGCCTGGACAACTGTCTTGGAGAAGACATTTCTTCCCATGTCCAACCTAAACCTCCCTTGGGGTAATTTGAGGCCAGTTCTTGTCCAAGGTGTTTGTTCTTTGGGAGCAGAGCCCAACTCCACTTGGCTCCAGCCTCCTGTCAGGGATACCAGCACGGCCACTTGCATATCAGTCGGCCCTGAACAGCCTGGCAGTGCATTTGCTTTATGAGCTCTGCTGTTCTGAGCCCTGAATCTTGCCCCGTGTGCCACCCAGAGTCATCTGCAGCCCCTTGTTAACACTCGGGTCTTCTGCAGGTGCTTCAAAACCTCAACGTGACCCCACCATCTTTCAATAGAATCAGAATCATAGAATCACTTAGATTGGAAAAGAACCTTAAGAACATCAAGTCCAAGTCCCTCAGCACCACATCTCCACGGCCTGGAAACCTCTCCAGGGATGGAGACTCTGCCATTACTCTGGGCAGCCTGGGCCAGGCCTGGACAACCCTGGAGGGGGTTCAAGAAACTGTTCCTTGGCTCCAACCTAAACCTCCCATGGGGCAACTTGAGGCCGGTGCCTCTTGTCCTGCCCCTTGTTCCCTGGGAGCAGAGCCCAACCCCACCTGGCTCCAACCTCCTGTCAGGGAGCTGTGGAGAGCCAGAAGGTCTCCCCTGAGCCTCCTTTTCTCCAGGCTGAACAAGCCCAGCTCCCTCAGCCGCTCCTCCCCAGACTCCTGCTCCAGACCCTTCTCCAGCTCTGTTGTCCTTCTCTGGCCACACTCCAGCCCTTCAAGGTCCTTCTGGGAGGGAGGGGCCCAAAACTGAACCCAGGATTCCTGAGGTGGCTTCCCCAGTGCCCAGTCCAGGGGGACAATCCCTGCCCTGGCCCTGCTGGCCACCCCAGTGCTGATCCAGTCAGGATGCTGGTGGCTTCTTGGCCACCTGGGCACCCTCTGGCTCATCTCCAGCTGCCTGTCGACCAACTCTCCCGGGGTCTTTCCCACCAGGCACTTTCCAGCTGCTCTGCCCCAGCCTGGAGTGATGCTGGGGGTTGGGGTGACCCAAGGGCAGGACCCAGCCCTCGGCCTTGATCTGCCTGTTCACTTTCCCAGATCCCAAGAAACAGGATGAGCTGCAGTCCCATGACTATGAGTTATCCCTTAACGCATCCTGATGTTCACAGGTCAGCTCACCACCCCTCCTCACCACCACAGGACAGCACAGCAGAAGGCAAGTCATTAACTAACTTCTTGCTCTGCTGCCTCCAGTCCAAGTTTTCTTCCAGGAGGCTTTAAACCTCATTCACTCCCATGCCCAGGCCAAGATTTTAAAGAGAGCAGCTTTAATCAAGCAACTGGGGAAAAAAAACCCCAAAATATCCTAACCCAAAACTGGTTAAGAAGTATTTTCCCTGACCTGCTTCTCCTCCTCAAACAGACAAGTTGGAATCAGAAAACACAGGGGGAAAAATCCAAAGACAGCTCAGAGTTGGAGCAAGGGAAGAGTGACTCGAACGCAAGAGGAGCAACTGAGCGGGATGGGTGGAAGTCCCCAGATTCAGATCTAAAAGAAATCAGTACACGGTGTTGTACTTTGTTTCATGCAAAAACCAGCTCAAACAAGCAGAACACTACGAGTTTGTACAAGTTTTGTGGTTTCTTCACCCTCTGAGGAGTGCAAACCTCATTTTTTCCACAACAAAAGCTCTTTCTGTGGTCTGAGAACCACATAAAACGACACCAAATTCAAACCAAGAGCAAAGTCACCTTCTCAAGGCTGCATTTCAACACCAGCGCCGTGCACTTCACTGCTCAGTCCCCCTAAGCAGCCATGGATTCACCACAAATGTACAGCCCCCAACAAAAATTCCCATTTTTACTGGTATCCAGCCACAGGACTCTGTGTTTCTCCCTTCCTAGCTGACTAAGGAAAGCTGCTTCACTGCCAGACCTCACTGGTTGCTTTCCCATCATCCAGGTCAGTTCCTGCTTCCCCACTTTAGACTCCTGACTAAAAGTCAGCAGAATTTATTAATTTATTTTTTTTTCTAATTAAAGATCAGTATTTGTTTTCAGAGCTGTATGTAAAACAAACGGAAAGAGAAAAATAATCAGCAAGTCCTCAGCGTTTGGAAATTTAGAGGCAAATTAGATCAGATCCAACCCTTGCTTCACAACTGCAACTCAAGACACCTTCATGAACATAACCACAAAACTGAACTCACTGAGCGGGTCAGGATTTTGTTCTTTAATCCTGATTCAAATACTTCCCTGTAAATGTCGAGTGTTACAGGAGCAGCAGGAAATCAACAACCGAAACACAAGAGCCTGGTTTGCAGACCGACCACAGGCAAGAAGCCTTCAAGAACAGTTTCTTTGGCTCTAACACACTAAAAAAAAAATTGGTTCCTGCAGTGAGACTATGAGAACTTAATCCAGAGACCCCTTGAACACCTTTCTTCTCACCGACATTCTCCACTCCTCGCCTGCACTCAGCCTTCACGTCTTAAAGGGCAGTTCAAAGTGACAAGAAATAAGTAGATTTTAAAAAAAACAACTTCCAGCTTCAACTGCCAAATTATTTTCCACCGCCCAGAGAATCCTGATTGTCAGGGAACACTCTGAAGCACCAGGTAAAGCCAAGAGTTTGAGCAGGCACTGACCTGACCTTCTCAGTTTTCCGACGGGACCTTTTGGCTCTGCCAACAGGAACAGAGAAGCTCCTACCGAGAAGCTAATTTAAAACTGCTGGAAGAAACAAATCCAGAACCATGTTCCAGGGACATTTTTCTTACTCCTTGCTCTTTATTATCAAATAAAGAGTAACTTAAAAAGCAGCGTTCACGTAGATCAGAGTGGAGCCTGCCATGTCACTCTGCAAAAAGAAGCTCCATTGGAAGTCTCAGCCTCAGGAAAACAAGGGACTGGCCTCAAGTGAAGCACAAAGTTGTGGTTTCTACTTTTAAATGCTTTATTTCTTTAATTGTGTGAAGTTCTGCAATTCCTGATAAGTACTGACTCCCATGCTGGAAATCCTTTCACTTCAGGAACCACTTTCTACCAGTCATCACCACTGAGGACCCTGGGACTCTCGCAGCTCCCCCAGCCCTCCACTCACCCTGGCCCAGGCTCTGCTAGACACACTCCAGCTCCTTAATCCATTATTTCAAAGGCTGAGAAAAGGGGATTGGGTTTGATTTTGATTTGCCTTTTTAATGTTATTTCAGTGCTAAAAGAGCGTTGCTCACAAGTATTATTACCCTACGTCATACATGAGCTGCTTTCCTTTTCCCATAACTCTTTCTTCTTTCTTCATCCTTTTGCTATCGTTCCACAGAATCGCAGGATCTTTTCAGCTGGAAGAGATCTTTCAGATCCTGGAGTCCCAGTGTTGTATCAGCACTGCCAGGGCACCACTAACCCCTGTCCCTCAGCACCACATCTCCACAGCTTGGAAACCCCTCCAGGGATCATAGGGACTCCACCCCTGCCCTGGGCAGCCTGGGCCAGGCCTGGACAACCCTGGAGGGGGTTCAGAAATTGTTCCTCAGCTCCAACCTAAACCTTCCCTGGGGCAACTTGAGGCTGTTTCCTCTTACCCTATTGCTTGGAATACGTGAAATGCTTTCTTTTCCCATAAATCCTTCTGACCCTTTCACCATCATTCCACACCTGTTGTCATCTAATCAGAAGAAAGCAAGACATTTCCACCTCTTCTAAGGTTTGGACTGGACACACCAACTCCATGTCTACCCAGTAATCCAGAAGTTGTTAGGACAAGTGAAGAGGGTGAGAGGACCAGAGGCTGGAGCACTGGAAGAGCCAGACAGTGTCTGTCAGTGCAGAGACCACAGCCCTTTGTTACGCTGCAGTTACCCCAACTCAGGCTGAAGTGAGAAGTCAAGGAGGTTTCTTTCTAACAGGACCTTTTCCAGCTCTGGCTGACATACTGATGCAAGGGCTGGAGCTTCCATGACATCCTTCAGCTCCCAAACAGCCACCCGTGGGCTTTTTCACCAGTTTATTCCTGGAACATCTGGTGTAGTAACCAGCTCTCTGGAAGACAACTGAATAACACAAAGTCTCCGTGACTAATTATGGCTATTTTAGGACTGCTTCTCACCAGCTTGTGAGCAAGATGAGGCTCTGCAAAGTGGCTGAGAATATTAATTTTCTTTCATGTCTTATATTCCCTGACAGTTCATTGTGAGCACTGGGGCACATTACAGCTCCACGTCATTAAAGTGCATCTGCTGGGGCCATACATGATCCAGCTGACCCTGAGATAAGACCTAGAAGGAAACTTCTCCTCAAAGGCTCAGAAAATTTCAAGCAGGGCAGTGGGACAGGTAAGGGACCATCAGCAAGCACTTCTTGTTACCATAAAGAGGAGGACTATTCCTGCCGGGCAGCAGATGGAGGGGAGGATCCTGCCCTTTTGCTCCCAGGGCTCCGGGGACAGACTCCTGCAGTGCTGGGTCCAGCTCTG
>VWZK01011781.1:699122-721455 GCA_013396935.1 Baryphthengus martii | reverse complement strand
GGTCATAAGCTTGGAATACATCTTCCTAGTTGCCTTGAGGATCTCAAATTCTACCGCTTTGTGGTCACTGCAGCCAAGGTTGTTCCTGAGCCCCACACTGGTCACCAGCCCTTCCCTGTTAGTGAGAACAAGGTCCAGCACAGCACCTTTTCTTGATTCCTCTACCACTTGGAGGAGGAAGTTGCCATCTATGCATTCCAGGAACACCCTGGGTTGCCGGTGTCTGGCTGTGTTGTCCCTCCAGCAGATGTCAGGGTGGTTGAAGTCCCCCACCAGGACCAGGGCCTGTGAACGCGAAGCCATTTCTATCTGCCTATGGAGGGCCTCATCCGCTTGGCTCTGCTGGTCAGGTGGCCTGTAGCAGACCCCTACTGTAACATCACCTTCCCTTGTTTTCCCTTTAATCTTAGCCCACATCTCTCAACCAGCTCATCGTCCTTCCCCAGCCGGAGCTCCATCAATTCCAGCTGGTCACCGATGTAGAGGGCAACACCTCCTCCACCGCCTGTCCTTCCTAAAGAGCTTGTACCCATCTATCCCTACATTCCACTCACAGGAATCATCCCACCGAGTTTCAGTAACAGCCACTATGTCATAGCTTTCCAGCAGCACAGTGGCCCTTAACTCGTCCTGTTTATTGCCCAAGCTGCGTGCGTTCGTGTAGAGGCACTTCAGCTGGGCTGGCCATGTCAATGAGTAAAACTCAACCCCTTCTCACATTGGTGACCCTCAGCAGCTCAGCGCTGGATCTACCAAGTCAGATCCTCTCTGGATTTCCTCTCAAGGCCAGAATGACAGAGAGGCATCGCTCACCTGAGCTCCGAATGTTACCGCAGGAAGAATATTATCTCCATTTACCGGACCTGGTTTTAGAAGACTCATTGATTTCAAGAGACTTTTAATCAGTCAGGTTTTAAGGAGGTAATCAATAGCAGTAGTGGCAATCATTTTAATTAATTCTTCTAGCATAAAAGGCTCAGTATACATCTCCTCATCCAGAGGAAAATGGGAGCAAAACCCCATGGAATCAATCGTAACATGATGAATTCCTGATGGGTCTACGGATAACGTGACTGGATATCCTATGCATAGGGAACAGAGAAGGAGCGTCCCCCTGGCACTTGAAAAGTCAATGTTGGCAAACACTGAAGCCAAGGGCGGAAATCAGCCTGACAGTTTGAAGCTGGGTCAGGGCTGCCTGTATATTCATGGCAATACACCCAATTCACACAGAGGAGCAGTCAATGCTTACACAGGGCACATTTTAAAGCATTATTTCTTTGCTTAGCTTCCAAATGGCTCACATGCTCCACACAGCAGTAGTGCCCCTCAGCCCGACAGGCAGAAGCCAAGGCTGTCTTAAACTGAGCATCCAGAACCAGTCATTAAAATCCACACTCAATGGAAACTTTGAAACTGAGCTGCTATTCGGTATCATGTATAACAAGTTTCAATGCGATGCCACCTGAATTTTGACAGGCTTCCACATTTCTGTAGACTTTAAAAACCCAGCAGCTCTGTCTCAGATTCTCATTCTTCAATAATTTAAACAGGCAGTCTAGCGCTGTCATTTTTTTCCTTCCCTTAAAAAGAACATTTCTCATCCCTCTCAGCACATAGAGAGTTTCTGTGATAGGTTTCACAACATTCTAAAGGAATCACAAGATCACAGCTAGGCTATGATAAATTTCACCCCTATTCCCATATACTGGCTACAGAATTAATAAATTAAATATTTCTATTCTCAGCAGATTAGACTGTTGAGAGAAAACAGATGCTAGGAGAGCTGGAAGTATCATCACTGCCGAGGGCTCTTGCAATGGCTGGGAATTAATTAGGTGAGATAAGAGTGAAGATGATCATATAAAGCAATCCACATGCTTTGCTGCAGATAAAGGGGGGAAAGGCTGAAGAGCTTTACAAAGCCTATCTGCTGGTGTATCTGAGAATGAGCTCCACCCCAAAACATGGGAATAAAACACATTGGCCAGGCATCTGAGAAACAGGTCTATCAGCAGCACTGGGAATGTCTTCCAGCACAAGCCAAAGCTGCTCTTCCCTTTGTCAGCAAGAAGGGAGGCTTCTCAGGAGTGTCCTTCTAATGCTGTGTTCGTAAAGAGCATCCAAACCACCCATCCACTGCCTGTCCTGAGCATCAGGGATGGCTCTGACCCCACCTCCTCTGCAATCACCGGTACTGAGGAAATCTGCATCGCAGGATGAAGGTGCAGAACAGCCCTGGGTATCCCACTGGACCCATTCTGGTTGGATCACTTTGTCCTGTTCTAACACGAAGTTTCAAGAAAAAAAGGAAAGAATCGCCTTACAAAACACAGCCTTGATCTGCACTGGTAAAGGTGCAGAGCAGGGAGAAAGGCTAGAGGAGAAAATCAGGCATCAAGTTACCTCCAAACTGAGGGATGAAGTAACAAACTTTAACTGAATGAGGTTATTCTCTGCATAGGAAAATCATATCACACCAAGTGTATCTCAAACATACTCTACCAAACCACAGTTTTTATATGGAGCTTTGTTTTACAGAATTTCACTAAAGATTTCATCTGTTGAGGTGCAGCATGTCCCACAGATACCTGCTACTGAAACCACTTTCCAAAGAGGAGGATTTCTCAGAATTTCAGCAGTCGCTTTGGCACAAAACAATCTTTGCAGGTGTAAAACAAATCTACTGAACAACAAGGAAAAAAAAGTAAATCCACAACACCACAAAAAAAACCCCAAACAACTTCCAAAGTAAATCAGGAGCCAAAGTAGCACACTACTTCGGTGCTGCCACACGTGCTGCCTTCACCAATGTAAAGCAAAATAATCTGCTCCTAGAAGGAAAGGGGAATTAGCAAAGGTTAATTCTAGGGCCGGTGTTTTAACTCAAAGTTCTCTTGTGAGAAAACACCCCAGGAGATGGCACTTGCTGTGGCGGCCGAGGACCGTTGCTCTGGTGGCCAGCAGCCTGCCCATGACCGGGGAAGAGGCAGCTGGCAGGAGCCTCCCATTTCCTGGGAATGCCAAGAAACCTCATTTTTCCACATCCCCATTACCTTTAACAGCAACAAGACTTCAAAGCTACCTCTTAAAAACAGCATTTGAATAATAACTTATCTCCCCTCATAAGCCATAATTTCTCGAGCAGAAGAGGCACAAAATCCCGGCTGTGAAGGCACAGCAGGGCTGCCGGTGCCGGGGAGCGGCAGGAGGAGATGGCTGCGAGCGGGACTTTGCTCTCCTGGGGGTCTTCACCCCCCATCCCCAGCCAGGGCAGACAGCACGGGCTTCCGCCAGGGACGCTACTTCATCACCCGCACCGAGAACACTTTAATTAGGTTATACAAGGCCAGGGAACAAGGCTGCATTGTGTTAGGGAACACGGCACCCCATCACATCAAACCCAGCCTTCTGGTTAGTCTTTGCATCTCTCTTTTAGGGAAAAGAGGTGCATGTAGAGATAAATACGCGTACACAAACACACTCAGCTCTGCCGTACAACGTGTGAAGTACTAACGGTTAAAAAGCTAGACTGCTCCCATATTTTTGTTAAATTATTACAACAACCTTGGCCTGATCTCTATACATTCATGAACAATACTTGATGATACAAGCAAAATGATAATACAAATAAATGAAAATTGCACTACTAGTGTAAAGTTTGATGTATCAGTTTTTAAAAGGTTGTCCAAGAAGATGGTTCAGGAAATAAATTTTTTAAAAAAATAAATCCATTAACACTTGCAGGTAGCTGTTAAGTGCACTCACAACATAACATCTCTGCTTGAAGATCAACTGGAAATCCACGTTACCTGTAATAACACCATGAAGCGTGTCCCAATGCAATGTATCGCCAGAGGGGCTCACGGGGAGCGTGGGAAAGGAACGGCAGAGTTTTACAAACAGGGCAAGTCCCTCACAATCAGTGACGCACTGTGACTATTCTCACAGACCACTTTTCAAGTAACTCACACACTTTGAGAAGAAAGTCTTCTTTCAGTCACCAACTGAAAAAATATTAATCCCTCAGGCATAAAAAGTCTTCTCAAAACCTTAAAGGGTTTGCTAAGCATAACTGTTAATACTTTGCTTGTCTGCTTTGATTATCTTTGACATAGTTTCCATATGGAAACTTATACTACATTTCATCAAGAGCTTTGCTTTGTTTAAAACATCAACCTACCTGATGTAATAAATATTTGCAGATATAGGAAAACATCACCTTTGTGGTTATCCTTATATAAAGGGTGAGAGAATTCACACAACGCCACTCAAACGCTTCCTATTTCCTTCCTGAATAACACCAACCTTCTTATGCTCCAATCCAAATCTGAGTTGGTTCTCTTTGAAAACTACTATTTTTGGTTCACTATTTATATCTGTGGAAAATCCTGTTTTACTTACACTGAAAGGCTCAAGGGTTCACTGAAGTTCCTTACATACATAAAGGATTTTAGCTTATGAAACCGCCCATCGAAACAGTCAAAGTTTCTGTGGTATTTAATAAAAAAAACCACTAAATTACACAAAAAATGGAAGCAATTACGTTAAGCCCAAAACTTAGGTTAGTAATTTCCAATTGTTTTTATGAAAGATTACCATTAAGTTCACATCTAACATTTAAAATACCACCAAGCCATGGCGCGACCAGCAATCTGTCACGTACACACCTGGAGACACATCTGGAGACCACCGCACCTAAGTCCATCCACAGCCAGGAAACTCACCAGAAACGGGGAAAACGCACAAACTGCCTCTCTCAACCTTCGGGCAAACCCAGGTATACTATGATGAGATACCGTAGTTTTAAAACATTGATGAAAATACAGAAATTGAGAGGCTAAGCGCACTTTAAGCTTGTTGCTTACTAAATACAAGGATGTGACAGAGTTCATCTCGCTCGCCGATAGGAAGGGCTGACGCCAGTGTACATGAGATACGTTCTGCTGCAACGTGCCAACTAATAAGAGTCATTCTGAAGGAAGATAACCAACAGTGATTGCGTTTGGGATGTGTACTCTAACTATTTGCCAGGTTTAAAAAAACTAGCAGAGCATTAAATGTCTTTTAAGTAGTGTCTTAAAAGCAACCCATCCTGCTTTACAATTTTAAAAAACCCAAAAAGGTCTATTTCCAGACACACTAGTCCAAAACGTTGTTGAACTAACAACGTTGGCAGCTCCTTGGCACAAATCCAGCAAGCCGCATGTTTTCGTTTCCATACGCTCTCTGTGACGGAGCACAGCAAGCGTTAGCAGCAACCGGGCCCCGCGCAGCTCATGGGAAACGAGCTGCTCGCAGAACCTCTCACCAAGTTTATCCTACAGCTGCTCTCAGGAATGAAGTCACTTTTCCAGAATTGCTGGGAATGTCTATGACCAGTTTAAAAAAAGAACAGCAACTCCAGAAAGAAAAAACAAAAAGGAAAGAAAACCCAGTTCCCAGATGGCAAGCAGCTCTTCTCATGCCTATGAGATGTAGGGAGGCCCTGCCAGAGGAAGATGGCAGACAAATCTCAAAAAAAACCATTCAATTAAACAAAACAAGGTAGAACAGAAATAGCATATTTCCTCTTTTAAGGCTAAGTCTCATGCTGCCAATGTTTGCAAAAACCACTCGAATAACTAAACAAGATGCAGCGATAAATTCCAGCGAAAGTCTGAAGGAGCGCTATTAAACCTGAGCAGGCAGCGTTTTACCCCTGCCTCGGGTTCATGCTCCACAGTTTATCACAGACGAGTAAATCTCTCCAAAATAAGGCAGTTACGGAGGCCACTCCAGACTACCCAGCATTTCAATTTTTATCAGTGTGCCTAGAGAGCTGCTGAACTACCCGACCAACAGCACAGCACTCGGCGCCGCTAACCAGACGCCCACACCACAGCCACCTTCAGAGAGCCACCAGGAGCACCGCCTGCTGAAGGACTGGTTCTCACCATCCCTAACGTTCACACCCAAGCCACTTTCACACCTCAGAGCTCGGCAGCAGCTCTGTGGCTGAAGGGGGTCGGAGGCGGGAGGTGTTACGCTGGAGGGGTGCGGGCGTACCGACGGCACGGGAGCCAAGCGGGGGTTTGGGCACTGCCGCAGATTGTGGACGCTTCACTGAGGCTGCAGCTCTTCCCCGACGCAGTTGCACTCACATTCTCAGGTGAATCAAGCAAACCCCAGAGTTCCATCAGAAAAGGGCAGAGCTGCAGCAGAGGCTGTGTAAGCCCAAAGCACACACTGCAAGCAGCAGCTGCCCCCAGCTCCAAGCCAGCAGCAATGATTCCCCTGTCAGGTGCACAGGACGTATTTAAATGAGCTCTGGTAGTGCCACAGCTCCTGGCCTCCGCTTTGCATTTTTCCACAACACAAAACACTCACTGCGTTCCAGGTTCTCTACCAGGCTCTGATTCTAGGAAGGTTTTATGAACGCTCTGCTTTCCCGTGCTGAGACCTCATCTTCCCCACAGACGCTTCCATTTACAACGCATTCGTACCACAAATTGTACTGTCACTGGGCCCGCCAGGTGCCACCAGCTTCAATAATCACAAATACCATGCTGAGCTCAGTTCAGTCACTGCTCCCATTTTAGGTGGCTAAAGAGCTGGCAGATCTCACAGAGCACTTCAGAAATACATATGCAACACAGCTTCAGACAAGAGAATTTCCATTTTATTCATCTCTGAAGTATGGGCAATAATAAAAGGAGGAAAAAAGGTGCAAGGCAGACAGAAGGGAGAGCACTGCTCCAAGAAGACACACTGCCATGAAGTCTGGGCTATTCTTTCAAACCCAGATGAGGACAAGGACAGAAGAGCTCTACCATCTCTCTATTAACAGATAGGACATAAAGGAAACAAACAAAATCCAAAACAAACAATATACACCAAAAAACCCCCACAAACAACAAAGACATAGCAGCCTCTCCCTCCCAAATCACCATCCCACGCAGCCAACCAAGCCACATTTCTGACCTCTGGAGATAAAAATCCCCATCCCCCTGTTCACTGATGTACGCGGCCAAGACATGTGAGGAACACTCATGGCCTGGTACCCAGCCCGGCGCCGTAGCCAGCGCACGTGTGCCAAGCTGTCGGCACGATGCCTCTGCAAAGGGCCGTGGAGGAGAACTGGGTGAAATGAAAGGAGCAGCACTGCTCTCAGGACCATTACTGCACATCTCTTTCAGACCACCGCAGCACACATCCACCTCCAGTCCCAACACCACTCACACTGACAGGAACAGTAACCAAAAAAAGGCTGCAATTCAGAGTTTTTTGAGCTGACAGGAAGGTCTGTCGCATTTAATTGAAGCAGTGTTTGAATAGCTCTACCAATCATCTTAAGCTATAAGCCAAGTAGCCTCTCTAGCTATTTTTTTTAATGACTTCCCATAGCCTACTTGGCTTATTACTTCTTTTAAAAAGCAAATTTGCCGGTAGATCACTTGGTTCAGTGATCAGAGCGATGTCATCACGGGCTCACAAAACTCAGCCAAAGACAACACCACAGTAAAAACAGACGTGCTTCCCCCCAAGATTCACTCAGCTTGTGTTCCACCTTTGAAGGAAGCGAAGCCAAGGGTGAACTTTCCAGGAGCAGGTAAGGACCACAGTTCTCAAACAACAAATCTCTCCAGAGCACGCCGACCTGCGAGGAGACCGTCCCTTCCAAGGCCTCACTCACTATTCCACATACAGTACTCAAAGCAGTACCTTCCCTCAGATACAGAACCCAGCACTTCAGGAGGACTGCAGTTTCTATCATCTCTTCTCAGAGACCCAATAACATCTACGTACAAAATGAATTCCAGAAGGCCATTTGGACGCACGGTTACTAAAATGATTGGGAAAAGCACGCATTTGGCTCCTACGGTAAGTCACAGATAAGGAAGAGTCAACTGAAGTAAATTCCTGAATTTCAAATTTAGTTTTGATGAATCTACCTTTCACATCATGATTTGCTCATTGCTCTAGAGAAAAATACTTGCACAAACCCATCATTATGTTATGGAATGTGAGTTTATACTTAAAGTTATCTACATTGGGTTCTACACACAAATGAAAGAAATCGATTGTTCTGAAACATCAGGTAAATAGTACAGGAAGCCTGTGAACACTTCTGATCTATAAGCACTGACACCATAAACTTCACATTCTTTAGCTCATAATACACTACTACAGGGGAAAAAACCCATTGGAAGGAAGGCAAAGCACAAAAAAACCAAAACTGAACACATGGAATAGTCTAATAAGCTGACTGTATGAGTGCCAGAAATAATACTGGAAATGCCCACATTACAGAAAAACTCCAGAAGTTTTCCCACTTCTTCATGGACTCATTTAACGAGAACAATCAGCTATTTCCATTTTTAAAAAGTTTTTAAATTGATAGATTTAATTCCAAGGTTTTGGGAGAAGTGCTGTGAAGGCCGAGCAAGAAGTCTGTACTGTCCAGATCTCTGGATAACATCTTCACTTCTTTCAACTAATTAAACTACCACTGAACCTCCAGAAAACCCCGAGCAGCTAGAGGAGTTTCCCTCCAGGTTGGTACCATGCCAGGAAACGTCAGTATCTGCACATTTCAAACAAACACAGATAAGTGCTCTGTAACCTGTTTTCCGATTTTCAACCCAAGCTCTAAGGAATACCGTTAAGCCACCCAAGTATTTGCAGGCTCTTCAGCAAAGTGAGCTTTGCACTGACACCAAAGGAAGCTCACCACACGTTTATTCTTGGGTTTGGAAGAAAAATTAGTAACAATATTCCTTCCAAGTGTAACATTAACTTTTAACTGTTTAGGGATCTGGGGGGTGTTTGGGTTTCGTTCATTTGTTTTGGGTGATTATTTGTTTTGGTTTGTTTTTAAACAAATGTCTGTTATCCAGGCTATCGGTTCCTGTATGTGTGACATTCCACTGAAAAGCTGCGATTCTGAACAGGAACACCGTCCATCCCCCTCTGCTCCAGTCCACATCCCTGCTTCTGGATCCTGCTGTGGGAGCTGAAACCAAAGAAATCACAACTATTTAGAAGAGAGGAGCTTTCCGCCCCTTCACAGTGTGCAGCACAGCGGGGTCCCCCCACCACTGCTGTCTCCAGGGCACAGCCCTGCACAGGCTCTCGGGACAGAATCCTGCCCATCAGGAAGACGGAGACTCCTCCAGCAAAGAATCCACACAGCTGCAAAAACGCTCTCTGCTTGCAGGTTGTTGGCCATTAAGGAAAGGTGTGATGAGTTCTCCTAAGGAAGATTTTGGGAACACCCCCTCCTACGAATCACCTACAAGCTTCAGAATTGCATCTGTACTTTGAGACGACCCATGCGTGCCCCCAGCACGTCCCGCCCTGTGAACATCACAGCTCCAAGTTCAGATGAGCAGTGGGTGAGGCGCTCGCTCCTCCAGCCTTGCTGACCCCCTGCAAGGACTCGGGCACCTGACTGGGAGCAAGGCAGGATGAGCCCCCGTGTCCTGGCAAGCCCCGTCCTCACATCTCTGCACCGCTTCATCCAGCTGCTGCCGCTGCCTGGGAAGCCCCTCACAGGAACTGAGCCGAAAGCTCCGCTGAGCTGCGGAGTTATTTCGCCTTCTCTCCCTGGTTCCCTCTGCAGCAGCCAGGAGACTTCCCAGGGATGGCTGGGGAAGGACTGGCAGAGGTTCCAAAATCTGCAGGAGAACAGCCAGGATTTGAGCATCGAGCTCTAAGAGAATGGGGAGATGGAGAGACCATGCTGTAAATACCCACAGCCTCAAGAGGCTCCACTGGCCTCACCTTCCTCTGCGGCCCAGGGCACCCCCCAAACCCTCCACGTCTGCCTATGTATCCCCAGCTCCAGTGGAGCAACATGCTCCCTGAGGAACCACCCGTGACCCGGTATGGCCACACCAGCCTGGGCTGGCACCCGCTGCCCCTCCCTGGGGGGCTGCACACCCCTCGGCCGCTCCTGCTCCCCTGGGAGCACCAACACTCAGCACACGGCAGCTCCAGGCACCAGGAAAAACAGAGGGAGACGGCACTGGGACGCGGCTGCGAATCAGGTGATGTTCGTAAGCCCTGCAGCAGCCAAACGTGGGATCAGGAGTGGAATTTTTCCTGGTAGAGGGAAGGGTCTGAACCTGCCCTGCTGCTGGAGGAAGCCCTGGGCAGCCTCACGGCACCGGGCGAGCCCGGTCCTGCTGAGCAGGGCGAGGGAGCAGAGATAACCTAACCTCCACCATGTGCCTCCGCGGCTCAGCTCCACACCTCCGCACGGCCCGTCCACTGAGAGATGCAGAGATTTTCAAATACTGGCAGAAGCTTCACTCTCTACTCCCTGCCTATGCCAGGTGAATTACTGCAAACACAAGCGGCAGGTCCTGCCTTGCGTTACCAGGGGATTGAATGAAAATGGAGAGTACAAGAATACTCTGTTTTGCGCTTTGTACTATGACAGCGTCTCTTCTCAGCTGTCGACTCAGTTCTTTGGACCAATTGTGGTTCAAATCACCAACAGGAATATGGCAAACGGTGGTCGATGAAATAGAAACACAAGAAGAGGAGCCATTGTGCTCTCTAATCACTTTGTGCTGTTCCTTCCTCTGGGGTAAATACATCAGCTGGCAGCAGACTCTGAGCACCACGGCTCTCACCATCTCAGCCACTTCTAACTGTCCTCTGGCTCCTGTGCTTCTACCACCTTCCCCATTCTGAAGTAATGAGAAATCATTACTGAAATGTCAACAGAAAAACAAACAAAAACTCAATCAGAGCTGAAAGCCTGACTCAGACTTCAGTTTCGGCACACTCATGAGGAGAAACTTTGTAAACTGACAGACAACATGCATGTGTTTCCTCATGTTTTCAGGAAAGCAGGACAGCCTTTTTTTCAAATGCACATATTCCAGCTCCTGGATCACAGGCACTCTGTGAAGCATTTGGAATGGCCTATGTCCATGACAGAAAAGCAGATGAAAAGTGAACAAGGACTGCCACAAAAACCAGATGAACTGAGAAGTAGGCAGTTGTCTTCTGCAAGTACTGGGCAGCTACGGGCAACGGCATCAGCAATAAACATGGAAAAAAACCCAAACATACAGTGTCTGTCTGCAGGGAGTCAGGGGCTGGTTGAGGCTGGGAGGGACCCCTGGAGGTCACCTGGCCTCAACCTCTGCTCCAGCAAAGTCTCCCAGGATCCTGTCCGGATGGCTTTGGAATATCCCCAGTGATGGCGACGTCACAACAACCCTGGGCAGCCTGTGCTCGGCCACCCCTGCCCCAGAAAGGTGATTTCTCAGGTACCTTCCCTGCACTGCCCTGAAAGTAACACACAGCAAACCCTTTAATAGGGGTTCTCATCACACAACACCAAATATTCGCATAGAAATGAAAAAACAATCAGTTCAGCAAAAGTTTGTTATTTTAAGCAACACAAGCAAGTCTCGCACCAAAATTCCACCTACTTAGTAGGGGCTCTACCCCTCCCAGCTGGCTCTCACAGCTCCATCTCCAGCGCTCCTGGCACACCATGTGTATTCCACACTCACTTCAGTAAGATTGTAAGGGCATGGATGAGCCCATAGGAACAAGGCAATCCACACAGCACCAGTTCCTTTCCCACTTTTCCCTAAATTATATCAAATAACTTTATTTGCCGAGCTAAGCAAAAGGTGTACAGTGGTTATAAATCACAAATACGTTCACATTTAGTAAGGACAGCTGAAGGGAAAAGGTTTTCCTTCCTTTTCGCTAAAAATTGCTACCCCACAAGACAAATGAGAGCTGGCTTCACAGCCTTGCAAGCAGCCAAGCTGGGATAAGGTCTGTCCTTCCAGCCCAGAAAAACAACATTGCTGGTTCATGAAAACAAACTTGCTTTAGCAGAAGATTTTTGGGTCACATCCAGTTCTCTGAAGTGAGTGGGCTGGTGCTATCATACTGTTCCATCCAGTTCTTGACTCCTTCATGTGCCTGGCAACATTTCAAGTTAAAAATAAATTTAAAGAAAAACTCGTCTTCCATTTCTTCCTCCAATGAAAAGTGCAGGAGGAATTCTAGACCAACACTTTCACTTTAAACAGCTGTTTTTAAAAAACACATTGAATGGTGAAGTCAGAGACACAAACAGCCAATGCTTTTGTCAAAAGGAACCTCCTCCACGCAAATCTGCTGCAATGATGGACCCATCGACAGCCATCTGCCCAATATTGCACATAAAGGTCTTTGCTGCCCAGTTAGCCCAAGAAAAGGACCCATTCTGTCCCTAAACAAACGAGAATTCTGAAGTAATCAAAATACAGCTAACGCTGGCTGATGGTACTTAACAGATAGTGAATTTTCTCCAGTGATTTTTGAACCATTTCTCTTCGTGTTTGACAGGTAAATAAGCACTGCCTGAGAGAGCTCAGCACACATCTCCAAGACATTCCTATGGGAAATCTAGCTTTGCTTTTCCCACTGGGATTGGTAAAGCCCCTAAAATCAAAGAGTTTGCCACACCAGAAAAACAAAACAAAACCCTTCAAAACAAGCTCCCGTGGGATCACTTATAAGGCTTTAAGGAAAGAATTCAGAATTACATCCTGCTCGCAAAGCCTGCCCGCTGCTCTGCTCACCTACGCGCCGGGGTGCGAGCAGCACGGCAGGCAGGCAGCTGCTCCCAAGAGCCGCTCGTTCAGTGGCTTGCCTGTGCATTCAAGGGCAATTAAATAGAGAAATAAAGGAATCTCTTCTCAAGAATGCAATGGAAACTGGAAAACGAAAAGAGAACGAGTAGAGGCAGCTCCACCTCGCATACAGCTCAACCAAGGAGTTTCGGATACGGCACGTTCCCACGGCCCGCTCCTCCTGCCGCGCGCTTGCGAAGCCTTTCGATGACACCCGAACTTTCTAGAGAAAGGTGATGTTACTTAACACCCTGCAAACAGTCTGTGCAAGCCTCACCAAAACACAGCCTGGGCTGCAGCACCTTTCCCTGCTTTTACTTACTCCCATAAGTAAAGACAGACTTTTTTCCTCGCCCCCCTCCCCCCGCAGTCTCTCTACAGAAGCAGCTGTGTCATGGATTTGAGCTCGCGCAAGCCAGAGGAGCCTCTCTCAAAGCAGGAAGCTCACACAGCCTGTATTAACTAAGCTCTTGTTTAGTCAGGAGCTGTTCCCATAATGCCATGTGGTGCGTGTCCGTACAGGCTGCGTGGAAATCAGTTCGTGGTGCTTTTCTGCCTTCCTCAAAGTAAAGTGCAAAGAATGAGCCATCACCCTGGGTGTCGCCCACGACCCACACTGTCCAGTCACCCCAAAGCTCGCTGCCCAGCTTGGGCATGCTGCCTTCTGAGGGGGGAACATCGCAGAGCCTGCTCTGGCTGAGCAGTTACTCAGCATGGCTGTCCACCTTACCATCTTCCCCTTCATCACCTTCACAGGATCCTTCCAAAACCCTAAAATTTTCGGAGGAGGAAGCAGGACACCATGTCCACTGCCTGTCACAAGCACAGGAACGCCTTTGGTGGCAGTTTGAGTCATCTGGGGAATCTGGTGCCACTTGCTCACAGTCATGCAGGATGCTTGAACACAAGCTGAACTCATTTCCACAGCCTAGACCTGCACTCCCCCTATCAAACCTTCCTCCAATAATGGCCAGAAGGCACGCTTTCCCTGAAGCCATTCTTTTCTCCAGGTTCTTTTGAGGGAGGGACAGTCCTGGGCAGTTGCTGCAGCACTTCTCTAGAGCGCAGGCATTGGGCCCGTCCCCCTCTGCGCTCTGTCATTACTGGTGTCCCCACACAGCAACCTGCAGCCATGAATTCTGCAACGCAATGCTCTATCAGTTCCAAATTTGCACTTAACACCACCTAGTTTGTGTTGCAACAAAAACCACTCTAATGACCTCATTCCAGTGCCTCTCAGCGTACTCCACTCCTGCCACCTGGGAAAGGGAACCACATGGCTTCTGGATGAGCACCAGCAGCCTTTACACATTGGCATTTTTAATTCTGGCTCTCTGAAGGCTGCGCACACGCGGGTTCCTCGCGGTGACTACTGCTGCTCAGCACTTCTGGAGCTGCCCATGAACAGCAGGCAGGTCCAGGTGCTTTATTTAAACTCTTTACAGACAGGCTCTGGCAGGATGACTGAGGTCTCCTGCGCCTCAGCCGAGCACCACGCTAGGTTCTGCAGGGAAGGGAAACACTAGGGTGAAGCCACTGATGGTGGAGAACCAGCCTGGCCTGCTGGCTGCCAGGAAAGAAACAGCATGAAGCCAGAAACTGGACGAAATTGTGATGAAAACAGGGAAAAGAGCAGAGATGGCAAAGGTAGGGACAGCAGGGCATTTAAAAACATCTCTTTGGCATGGAATTTAGGCAGGATAGCTTTTCATCGATTCGGGAAAAGGTGCAAGAAAAAGACCAGAAGACGTTTTACTGAGGACAAAACAAAACCTGAAGCAAAAATCCTTTCAGTCGCAAACCACAGTGTGAAATGGAAGGTCTTTGCATTTCTAATTGCATCCCTCAGCTGTTGCTGTCACCTCAAATTAGGAGTGCACGGGTCTTCAGCTGAGCCAAAGTTTGGTAAATATCCTGGTATCAGTACCAGTCAGGTGGCCTCCGAGCTGTGTGAGCCAGCGTGGGAGCTCCCCACACCAGGAGAGAAAACCTGCCATATCCTCATAGCGGGGTTTAATTACTTGTCTTAGCTTTAATTTTCTGCTTTCAAGGATATTACCTGCTAACACTGACTCAGAGACAAGTGCTTAACAACTTGGAGACGTTAACAGAAACAGTCAATTACATCTGACTTATAAAGCCTTTATAAGCTATTTTGATCACCTTTGTTTGCTGTCAATAAATGCTTTAATGTCTTTACCAATATCATATTAAAAAGAAATAAAAATGTAAATGTACTATTAATCAAAAAATTATGTACAAATAATGAGAACAGCACTAGAAGTGCTGAATAACTACTATACACCATTGGAAAAAGGCAGGAAAGAAATTTTTTTCTTCTAATACTCTTCCCCAGCCTGGCAATTATTGTGCTTACTCTGATCTTTCCCACACTATGAAATAACATATTCCCTGGCACTTGCATCAGGAGAAGACTCCTTGCCACTTCAGTAACAACAATGCAAAAAGGATGCTAAGTGACTCTGATAGGCCATTCAAGTAGAGCCAGAAAGTCTTGTTTTTTCATGACCATTTCCTATTCTCTACCAAGACGGTGAAATAAAGATGGTTAGAAAAGATCAAATGTAAGTATTAGAGTATGCTAATGTAGACACATTTGGGGAATCTCCACAGACTGAAAGCATACAACTGGCTCACCATCACACCTGCCTGCCCTTCCTTTATTTCCAAATTATGATAAAGAGTTTAGGGGCAGAGGACAAGGTAAAGCTACGACTCAGGTCAGCTGGGTCAGGTGAAGCAGAGACATCTCCCAGAGCACACACTTAAATCCAGTCTCTCTTCCAAGAGAGTTCAGTCATTTGATATCCCCTTCTCTCTCACGTGGACACCGAGGAATGGTGCGTTCACCTGCCCCGGAGGAGAAGAAACTGAGTCGCGCCTCTTCCACGGGGCGCGAGACGCTCGCTGCACTACAGACATCTCGAGGCCCAGGACAAATCTCCAGGTGGAAGGCTTCCGTAACAGCCGGTGCGCCGGCCCGGCCCTGTCTTCGGCAGGCCCCTCAGCCGGTGTGCCCCCAGCACGGGCAGTAACAAACCGGACCCCTCAGTCCGCAGCCGGTCGCTGCGGCAGCCGAACAGCTCCTGCTTCCAGGGGCAGGGAGCGGTGTGCCCGGGGTAACCGAACTCGCCTCCTCGGCGGCCTCCCGGGCACACGCGAGGCTGCAAATGAAAAGGCTGGTTTTCTCAGCCACATCCTCCCGTTAGATAACACGTGAGGCAAAAGCGGAGAGCTCTCGGGAGGAGGTCGGTATACACAGCACAAGAAAGGGAAAGAGCGTCCCAGATAAAAAGAGGAAATATTTGCACGGGGTTTATAAACAGTACGATGAAATAAACAGAAAAGGGGAAAAGAGCAAACAGATCAGCCTTTTAGGAAAACCATGAAATCCGAGGGCTTGACTGGTGTCCTACATGCAGTTTGACTTTGAAGTCAAATTCTGTGGTAAGAAAATTTATGATGGAAACTTTGAAACGGCAACAAAACTTTAAAATTTGACCCCTGTGAGCGTGTTCGCACAAGCTAATAAACCAAGATATTCAGATGTAAAGCATTCCTCCCATGGTATCCTACTCCCATTGTATAATTTCATATTCAAATATTTGGGGAATTAAATCCTCTTGAACCACCACACTGATACACCGGCAATTTGTGGAAACCCAGCAAGTTACAAAATGTGAACTCTACCTGCTATAAAACCACGTTGACTGAAAACTGTTACTACAGAATGCACTTTGCCACTATTACTTTCTCATGTGTACGTGTGCTCTCCTGTTAATGATAACACTTAATTAGAAGAGGAAAGATGGACTATAAGATAATCTGATGAGTCTCCTGCTTACAAGAGGCTAAACATTGCTCCTAACCAAAACTCTTGCTCAGAAAATTGTAAAAGTATCTACTAGAAAACTTCTGCTAGTATTTTTTTTAAGAAATAAGTTATTTTTCTAAGCGTACAACTCCATCTTGGAGGAAAGCCCCAGCCCCTGTGCTGTCTGTACTATCACTGCTCCATTGTCTCCAAAAAATTAAAAAAGACCTTTTAAATTTTACAAGTATGTGGGTGCACAATAACACGTCACTGCTTTACCACCCGACTGCTTCAGGTCTCAACCCTTATTTTCACTTCAAAAGGGAGCTTGCTCTGCAGGTCTCCTGGCTGCCCGGGCTGTTGGCGGCTCAGGGGGCTGAGCACGGGGCTGGCTGGAACACAGCAGAGAGCAGGGCACAGGGATGCTCCCCAGCGGGGGCACTGGATGGGAATAACCCTGGCAGCATGCACCGGTGTGATGTCCTCAGCCTAAGAGAGGGATGCTGTGAGTACTAGGGAAGCTGGAGCCTAGGAAGCTACAAATGGCCACAAGCACCGAGATCTCCTCCAATTAGACTGCCAGGGATTTACAGAAGGCCCTGTCAAAACCACAGGCTTGCGAGCGCATCACTCGCCGTGCTGTTTGACACTATCACCTACCCAAAGTTTATACATAGAAAGCTACAAACTGGTGTAATCCTTCCCCCAACTACCCTATCGCCTTTTAAGAGCACAAGTACCAAAAGTGATCCTGCATACTTGGGAAAAGCACTTTAGCAACAAAGACCAGCAAGGACATCACTGCTGGTGCGGCTCCACGGCACCACCCAAGCCACTTCAGCCATGCACATCCCTGAGCTTGTCCACAGTCGCAGAAGTAAAATAAAAACATGAGGCAGTGAAGGAGTTTCAAACCAAAAGTGCCTTTTCACAGCGGTGGATGAAAAACTACACGCAAAGCAAGGACTGTTCTGGAGCCAGACACCACCCCATTGGGCCGCCGCTCAGCGTTGTTCAGCTGCACATCTGGGCCGGCAGCTGTATCCTGCTGGCGATGCGTTACCAGCAATTTCATTCTCAAGACTAAACAAAACCCAGTATTTTTAATAGTTGAGGGATTTTTTAAATGCACAAGCACCGCACAGTTTTCTCCCCCGCGTCATTTTCACACAGCTCAAGAAGTTTTGGGTAGTACAAGTTCCAGTCTACCTCAAGATTTCACCTCCTTTAAAGGGGGTTTAGAATTGAGCGAAACAAGACAAGTCTCCTAAAAAACACATAAGCATGAGTACAACAAACTCTAAGAAAAAACACTGATTTGAGATTCTGCCATATAAAACTAAACAAGCAAAAAGCAGCAACAACGCTTAAGAAATTACCAACAAAAGAAAAAATATTGGGAAGACGACACCAAAATCACCAGGAAATAGAAAGTGAGGAGCGAAGAAAAGAGAAACTAGAGCTCACTTATTTTTAGTGTTCGCATAAAAGAGAACGCTGAAAAATACTTTTTCGTTGGCCCTCCACGCGATTGCTCAAGAGTACGCGTTCCCAAAATGGACGTCCTCAGCCAGGAGCGCGCAGCTGGAGGGCACCACACAGCACAAGGCCATGAACACCCTGGGTGGGGGCAGTGCCCTTGGGATCCAGCCAGAGCTGCCAGCCCCAGGACGCTGCCCTGGGGGGGGCTGCCAGACCAACCCCTCTGTGGCCACGGCTCCTTCTCCAGCTACCAGCAGCTTTGCGGAGCTTTGTTTCCGTTTCTCTTCCACACCAGACATCACCACCATGACCTGAGGATGGAGGGTTTCTCAGCAATGAAATAATGTGTCGTTTTTTTAAAAAAAAATCACAATGAATCAAACATTATCCTCCACTCAACCTAATAGCCACGACTTGAAGAAAAGAGGGTGCCTTGACTTGCAACATGCTAGTCTTAACACTTACTTAGAAATCAAAACCTTTTCCATCCTACCACATTTGAAATATTCCACAAAATTCAAATAACTGGGGGGAGGAGGGGGGGAGGAGGAAGAGAAATAGAAAAATTAACAAAATCCAAACAACCCAAAAAACCCTCCCCTTATTGTTATCACCCAATACCAGTGAAATCCACAGATATCTAATATCACAATAAAACTACACCCACTGTCTTCGGATGAGAACATTAAGATCAGGGGTGATAAAGAGACATCTACACCGTGATCATCACGCATTAGAAGAGCAGGCTGCCTGCTTTTCAAAATCACTATGGGAAGTATTTCTACTTCAAGTTCCATTGATAGACGTCGACTCTCAACAGCCACAAAGGATATTCTGAGTTCATAGTCAGAAGTAAAGCAATGAGCGTAGTGACAACGTTACTGCTACCAACAGGACCTGGAACAAGTAGTTTCTCTTTGCGTACAGTGTGAGAAAGGGAGATCTTTGCCCAAATGCCAGTTGGGAATGTGACAGGTTACGGCCCCACCTTGGCACGAGTAGTTTGCATAGTCAAAGAAAACACAGGTGACGTTTGTTTGTTGGTCACTCAAAGCTGTTGCGTGTCAGTAGCACAGCACCACACAGCAATCCCACCACCTACTTTCTCCCTACCTTTTTTAAACTAATAAAATTACACATTTTATTTGGCTTTTACCTTTCTCATTCTGGCCTAAAAGCTTGTCCAGAGGATGCGAGTACTGCATCGACCTCCCGCTAGAGACAAGCTGTGCGCAGTCACTGGTATGAAGACAGAAGGAAAGGTTTTCAGAAGTACCGACATCTGACGTAGGCTCCTACACTCCAATTTCACAGGGAAATGGAACAAATTAACTATTTTCCAACCCAAGCAGAAATGCTGGAACTTGTATAGCCAAGTCTGCTGGGCATATTGGAAATCTTTACCCTAAAGATCTATGCCCAGAGATTTAAACAACACCTGAAACTGAAAGAGAGTGACACACAACTCAAGTACGAGCACTAAAGTGTTTTTGTAAGGTGTACAAATCTCCTCTGGTCACCCACACACAGGCCTCAGGAGGACATGCTCCCACCAGCCCCAACATCAGCCACACTTCCAGGGTTTTGTCCCATGGAAAAGCTGTTCAAAAGTACCCAAGGAGAACAAAAAGGATACAGCAGATAGGAAAAAAAGATGGTACACTGAAGTCACTAAAATCCTGCACAGCAACTATGGTGAAGTGCCAGGCAGATTGATTTTGTGGCCACCACAGCGGTACTGGCTCACAGAAAGGTAAATAACGCATTTTGTCAGTGCAGGGGAAGCAAAGAAACCAGGGAGGGAGAGAAAGGAGAGGCTTGTGTCACAGACCAGTTTGGGTTGGAAGGGACCTTTAAAGGCCACAGGCAGGGGCATCAGAGGAGGGGAAAAAGGAGCAAGAGTGACCCACAGGTAACCTGAACTCCATCCTCTGCCATCAGCAAGAGCACAGGGGGACAGAAAACAGCGAGACAAATGTCAAGTGCTTAACTAAACACACCTGTACCAAAATCGATGCATATTCATGAGATGCACATGTTCACCAAGCCTGGGAGAGAATTTGCAGATCTAATGCTGCATTAATGCTCTCAACGAAGCAGCAAAGCTACTGGAGGAACGACGCCAGGCCCGCACAGCCCCGCTTCGCTCTTTGTTCACGAGCTCCCAGGTCAGCACCGCAACAGGTTGTAATTAGTGCACTGTGCCAGGAGCCAACCAGCAAGTTATCAGAACTTGCTGCTGGCAGGCAGCGGGGCTAAAAAAACCCAGAAAGCTATTGTCTCCTCTTTGCAAAAGCATGGCCAGGCGAGCAACGCCAGGATCTGGGAAAGGCTATCTCACTCAGAGATGTTGGGCTGCTCTTCTATAGAACACTGGTCTCTGGTCCCAAGTAAAGAGTGTTTGCAGGTCCCGCAGGCACCAGCCTGGTAACAGCATCACAGGGAACACACCAAGAGTGCGAACCAAGCCGTCACCACAGTCACGTTCAGGCGACCTCGAACAAATCAGAGAAAGGTTCGCAGCGGAGCCTGCGCGCACGGGCTCGCCGGCGCGGGAAGGGGCAGCAGAAGGCCCACCGTGCAGGGTGACAGCGAGAGCGGGCCCAGAGGGGCTGGGCAGCTCCAGCAGCACGAGACCCCGTCACCAGAACCCCCACCCAGGGCAGCCTTTCCATGGAGACACTTGCCCCAGGGCTCCATGTTGGGACACTTCCCAGGGGAATTCTGACTCGCACTGAATCGGATCCCCAGAGCAAGAGAAGGCAGGACTGTCTTGGTGTAGGACACTCGGACCCGGCCATTCCTGCCACTGAGGGCTTCTGCGCCATGTCGTGACAACGCACAGCAGTGTGACAAGGCACACTGTTACACCGCCACAGGGTCCTACGGAACTCGGCTTGAAGATGCAGTATTTTAACCAAAATACCCATCATCAACAGAAATTCGAAATCAGAAACTGGAAAAATGGATTAAAGGAGCTAGAAATGGTTTTCCAGCCCAGCTTAGGTGAAGCCTATCAAAGCAGGAGTCCTTGTTCGTGACTGAAATCACATCAGGTCATAGCAGAGAAGCTCATTCCTCAATGGAGCAGGAGGAGCCCAACACACAGAACAGTCACCGACAGCTCCAACACATCACTCAACAGCTAAGCCGACAGACCGAACTCATCCCGATTGTGCCTGAACTGCACCAGCGTGACCCCAGAAACCTGACCAGGCAGTCGCCAGTCCCACCTCCAACAGCAACAAACCAGAAGCGTAATCACAAAAGTTCAGACCCGTCTTTCCATTCCCCGCCCTGCAGTGGAACATATCCAAATAAGCCCGGGTTTGTTGCTCTAGAAAACTAATCTTCATCGCAAGGGAGTCGCTTGCTGCAGCGGATGCGCTCCCCTCTGGGGTCACACCGGATGACAAACAACCAGCGCGCCTCGGCGAGCCTCAAACGCTAACTAGGAACGGCCAGGAGGCCGTTCAGTCCGACAGCACAGGATTTATTCAAAGACAGAGCTCCGAAACGGCTGCTTTTACCCCTCTCGGCCGAAAGAGAAGGCAGAAGAGCACACGGCGTGTGCCAGGGCGGACAACGGGCTTGGGTCAGAGGGCAGGCTCGGGCCAAACGGAGCCGTCATCTTTTGGCTCTCACGACCACATCAGGAACACCCAGCGGCAACTGCCTACAGATGTCCTGCTGTGCACCGCGCGCCTCACTCACGCACGGGCACTGTGCGAGCCTTGGGCCGCCATCGTGAGAAGGATGATGAAATGAGTATTTCCACAGAGTTCATTTAACAGGAACTGACACAATTGTTAACTGTGGTGATAACTTGTCAAAGTTTACTAAACTCGGTGAAAGATGAACGGCATCCTTTGATTACACATGTGCCCAGCAAAGCGTGTACCTCAGGTCAGCCTTCAAGATGATGCAAAACCAAGGGAAACGTTGAAGACTCAGGGGACCGCAGGAAAACCACGCTTACCGGAGCGCACACAGCGATCCGTGCAAGAGGCCGGCGCACAAAGCAAAGCCGGTCCTCACGCACACGGTAAGAGCCACACGCAGCACGAGTCTGGACCCGATTCTCCACCAGATGTTTGCTGCCGTGCAAACGGCAAACCCCGAGAAACGCTCCCTTCGCGGCGTGGGACGTGCCAGCGCTACTCGCTTCCAGCGGCGCTTCGCCGCTGCCCGCGACGGTGCCAGGGCCGACCCGGGCACGGCCGAGGGGGTTCAGAAGCCCGGCTGCCGCTCCGGGTGTCTGCCGGTACCTGCCTCGGCTCACTGACGGTCCCAAGGAGCTCTCTCCTCCGCGCTTCACCGTCAGCCGTGCCAACTGTTGCGCTCGCCTCACTCGCGGCGACGAGAAACGCTCCAGCCGTTT
>VWZK01011781.1:623509-698052 GCA_013396935.1 Baryphthengus martii | reverse complement strand
GGCGGAGGGGAGCGCGGGCGCTGCCGGCCCCGGCGGAACGATCCGTTCTGCGCCCGCGGGCAGCCCGAACGCGCCTCGCCTCGGAAACCGGGGCACAGACACCCGAGAACCAGCCCGGGGCAGCGCGGCGAGTTGCCCCTTTCTGCCGCGTGTGCCTGAATGGTTTTGGCAAACGCACCTCGCTGCCTCGGGAGCGGGAAACCCTCGGCATCGAGCGGGGCTCTGCCGTGAGGGTAAGAGAGTTCCCGGTAACACTGGACAGACTACTGTGAGGATCTAGAGCTGCAGAGGAGCAGGGTGGAACGTTCGTATGGAGCCTGAGAGCACAACAAAGGGATCTTCAGCTCACAAAAATACCCTTTGTGGAAGGAATCCTTTCAATAACTTCACTTAAGAAACCAGAGAACTGATAAATCGGTCTTTGCTGCGCTCTGTGCGGTCGCAGGCTCATAAGATTATCTGTATTTCATGGCTGATTAGTAACAGGAACAAAATGTGCTCATGCTACGAGCTCGTGGATGTCTTACGGAGTTTTGGAGCTGGGGAGGCTGTTGTCAGAAGGCATAAATGGCAGGGATGGAGGGTTACGGAGCGGGGCAGGGAAGATGGGAAACCCAAATGAGGTTCAAATACACAAATCTGCAACACCGAGGGGAAAACACCACGTAGAGGCAGATCTGGGGGTCCTGCAGCAGAAAGTGTGATGGTGCAGGATGTCCAGGCAGTGACACGCAGTAGTAGAGGGAACAAGGGAAATGAGCAAGGACTGAAACATCCATCATACTCAGCAGGAAGACATCCCGCGGTGCTGTTCACCGCTGCGCAGTACAGTATTCCATCCGCAGGCAGGCACGGGTGAAGGAGTGGGCAGGCCAGAGGAGATGGCCATTTCCAGTGACGCTGAACCCAGCGAGTCAGTCCTGTAGAGTCCCTTCTTTGTGGCAAGCTTTCTTGGTCAGGGATGCAAGTAAAGTGAGAAAAGCTCTGCTAGATTCTGACCACTGCCCTCCTTTGTATTAGAAGGTACAAATTAAATACACAACTAAATTTTTTTGAAAGTTGGAATTGTGGAATTCTGCGTCATACGTGGGATACCTGCTGACACCCAGTGAACTGTGACGTACGGGTGGATGCAGTGCAGAATATGCTCATGCCCGGAGACACTAAACAGTGCTGGATTCCTCTGGAAAACTGCGTGTAAGGTTTTGTGCAACTCCTGAGACAACTGTTGCATAAAGTTGCACTGTATACACCGTGATCTTACTGGATGCAGCCACCAGAGGTATCAAAGATGAGCGATCAAACATACCATAACATGTTCACACACAGGAAAAAGGGGAGGGGAACGCTGGCTGCGCTGGTTTTGGCACACAAGTCTTAACAGATGTCAGCCCACAGCGACATTCAGGGTGTGCTGGAGGAGAGAGGTGTCAGATTCCACCCGGCTGGAAAGAGTTCCTGAGCCATCTGGTGTCCAGGTGAAAAGTCTGGCAGTGCTCAGGACTGGGGAACTAGAATAGGAAGTGGTGCAGGCCACAAGAAATTGCTTGTGAAGAACCCAGACGGCAGCCAGCGCCTGCAATGTAGATGCACTTTGCCAGTTCCTTTGGTAGAGGAAGTGCTACCGAGTGGAAATGCCACAACTGCACAAAATAGAACAATGGCCAACCAATGAGTGGTCGATGTCTGAGAACCCCATCCCTTCTTCAAGGAAAGGAGAGGGTAAAACCTGAGTGAACAGGAACATGGAACACAGCATCCTCTATAACGAGTTTTCAAAAGAGTTCCTGGGAGCCAACTCGCCCCATAACGGATTGCAATAGAAGCTGTTTCCAAACTCAGCAGACACGGGACTCAGACTGCACTGCTTCAGGTAGTGGGTCCTGATTCTAGCCAGTGTTTTCCTGCTTTCTCCAGGGCCAGAATTCATCCATCCCATCAAAGGCAACATCCAATTAGTAATAAATGTTCCCAATTAAAAAAGCAAGGACTGGTTGGGGCAGTACTTCAGTGCCGTTGCAGGCGCCCCATACAGATAAGATGCTGCACATTGCTGGGCGCTTGGCACCGCAGGGGAGGTGTAGGGGAAGACCTTTGGTGCTGAGACTCGTTAAATTCAGATGAACAAGATCTGTACCTGTGCTGTGATGCGAATCTATGTCCAAATATAAAAGTTTGCCGGTGGCAATGGCGGAAGAGGGACTGTTAAACCCAAGTGTGTTCTGTAGAGCTCCAGACGTTGCGATGGGTGACTCACAAGAGGAGCTGTTGCAGTATAAAGCCAGGGAAATAGGAACAGGAGTCTCTGAAAGCACTGCTTTTCACCCTGTTTGGCGAGCAGGAGCTGAAACTGCCTCTGGCTGCATCCACACCAGCACCGGCTTCAGCTCCAGAGGTCCATGGCACTGACCCCTGGGCCCACTCCACTTGGCTGGAGGTGCAGATTAGATCGTTTCTTTCCTCCCCCACGCAGGGTGTTGATCGATGTTGTTACCGCAGGGGAAGCGCCTCTGCTAGCTAAGCTTTCCTGCACTTTCTGCTACAGCTCCTGGTTTTCCAGTACTTATAACCCAGACAGTGCAGTCGGAATATTTCCAGTCTTGGTGCCTGCGTTGAATGTTAAGTTAGAGGAAGAGGGCTCAAGAATCAGGTTAGTTTTTGCTAAGTTGCTCTGCCACTATGAGGGAAAAAATTGGTCTTGAGGCTGAATTTTTCAAAGAAGCCTGAGGGTCAGGTAGTGCACAACATCATTGTCCCCATGAATTTTCATTACACAGCTTGGAGAACAATGTCACCACTTGTAGAGATGCCACTGAAAAGCTGTCTTAAAGGTTTGGGCTCTTGCAGTTTTGACCCGAGCTCCAGTATTTTGTCAGTCTCTTCTCCCAAGGAACAAGCAACAGGACAAGAGGAACTGGCCCCAAGTTGCCCCAGGGGAGGTTGAGGTTGGAGCTGAAGAACGATTTGTTCCCCTGCAGGGTTGTCCAGACCTGTCCCAGGCTGCCCAGGACAGGGCTGGAGTCCCCCTGCTCCCTGGAGGGGTTTCCAAGGCGTGGAGCTGTGGTGCTGAGGGACAGGGCTCAGTGGTGCCCTGGCAGGGTTGGGGGAGCCATTGGACTCAATGATCTTAGAGGTCTCTTCCAACTCAAACAAGTCCATGATTTTCACAGCTTTTCCTACTGAAATAAAGCACAAGTAAGGTAACAAAACGTTACTTGACATTATCCATTGGCAGGTTCATAGAAAGTGTGATTGAAACTGTCAGAGGGGAGAGATGTGTGATAGCCCTAGACCCACCAACGTGGCCACCGTGCGGAGACCCCGAGCTGGGGCTCCTGCTGCTCACAGGGCTAGGGTGAACCTGCAGCAGGGCCCTGCTCAGCAATCCAGGTAGGAGTCAGTTTGTGCTGGGTGCGAGGCTGACAGGGCTGGAGGGAGGATGTTGGGCGCATTCAGCCTCCAGAAGAAAGCAGTGCTTACCTGATGGAGTTCACAACTGTGATTTCTTAGACTTTGAGGAGTTCAACTTTTGACTATGTAAGACATTCCTTGCACCACGCCTGGAAAAAGAGAAGACTGTTCAAAAAAAATCTGCGAAATGATATTTGTCCTGAATAAAACAACACATGGTAGGTGGCACAGAGAATTAATTTTTTGTACACAGATGTTATTAGTTATTGGTGCTGTGTCACTGGTCCACTGTCTCCATGAGGTGGGGCATCTTGTCCCCTGCAGATTTCCCCAGGAACACACAGAGTTGAGACCGCTGAAGTTTTGTTGTTGTGCGGCAGTGCCGGGGCCAGCGCCCGGGCCAGCGCCCAGAGCTCCCGACTGCCCTCCAAGCGGGCAGGCGGAGGGATGATGGAGGAGGCACTCGCATGTCGGTTATGCAATTCCTCGGTAATCATATTTGACGTACTTTCATCGCTCTCTTCATGGCTTTACTAATTGGCTTATGCTTTTATTGGAACGGTCTTTATGAAGAGCTTTTTATACTGGCAGGAAAAACAACAAAACCCCCAAACTGTGTCAGATTAAAACCCTTAAATGCAATGCAGTATTTTGCTGCCTGTAAGCTCTTTTATAACCCTGAGGGATGGACTCTGTTCTTCTCGGAGATGGATCTTAGTGGGCTCCGTGAGCCTATCCCAGCATTTCATTAAATGGCCATTTGGCACTTTCTAGACGGCAAAACACGGCTTGAAGGGAATGGTCTCAGGATTTTCACTGTCTTTTTTTCAGTCCAGACTTCGGAAGTGACGAAGGCTCACACAAGTGGCTGCTCCCTAAATTTATTTTGCTCCTGGAGCCGTGGGAACCAGAGGTGGAGATCCCCAAATGTGGTACTCGGGTGTCTAATCTGTACCTCAGACCACACATCCTTTATTTTCAATTCACTTGAAATTCATCTGAATCAGATACAGCTCCAGCTATATTTCTTGACAGAAATTCATTGCTGTCTTTTATGGGATATTTTGTGCATAAAAATTAAAATTCATAGTAAATAGCTGCTGTGATGACTGTCCAGGACAGCTGTGTAAGAAGCATAAGACCTGCAGTATCTGAAATCTCTTCAGGGGAGCACTGGTCGTCACTGTGCCTCAGGTAAAGGCCAGGTAATGAGCTTTACAGCTGAGAGTGCCAGTTCCTCACTAGCTGGAAGTGTATTGCTTTGTTTTGTGTTGCTTTACACCATGCAAACTTGGAAGAAACATCCAAGATTCAAAATCCAAATTTCATAATTCTGAAGTCACTCATAAATGTTCTTAAAATTATTTGTGGCTTTAGATGGGTCCGTGACAAGGTCAGGTTTGTGGGGAAGCAGTTCTGAGCTCGAAACAGCTCACCAGGACAAGCTGTACAGCAGTCTAAGATGTTTCCCTACCAATTTTTCATACCTTGGATGTGTAGCTGTGAGCAGAACCCTGGGAGGGCACCATACAGGCTGGGGCTTCCCAGGGGTCTGTGTCCAAGGCACATCCCACTCCCTTGGGCAGGGTGACTGGAGGGGGGGGGAAGGAGTGGGGGCACTGGGGGCAGCCTGGCTCAGGGGCCTCATGGCCAGGCGTAGCAGAGGCTGGAGCCCAGCATCTTGCTGCCTGGTGCTGGTTGAAATCGGGTGCTGGGCCAGGGACATTGGGGCTGGTCAGGGCCGTCGGAGCCCTGGCAGACACTGTCAGCCTCAGGGACTTGCTGTGCACACCTCAGACAAACCACCTCGTTGCCTGTGCATACAGGAGAGCTCTCCTCCCGGGAAGGCAGGACTGGAGAGGGAGGGAGCTGTGCAGCAGGCACGTTAACGGAATCCATAAATGTTTCCAACTGAGCAAGCAGAGAGAAGTTTTATCATTGGCTTTGGAATGTGCAATAAACCAGAGGAAACCGTACAGACTCTGCTCATAGAAATGGAGGGGAAACAGCAAGTGTGCAGGTATGAAAAAAATACTTACATTTGGTTGGAAAAAATTCCACTTGTCCCTGGACTGTCGTTGCTGTTGTTGGTGCAGAAGGTGATGGAGCTGAGGTGACAGCAATAGCTGAGGTACCTCTCCACAGGCTGTGGCAATTTAACCACGTCAGAATATCAAGGCATCCTTCAGCATCTGTTTTCTGGCAACATTCAAACTCCCCTATAGCTACAAATATCTTTGTAGTTGTTTGGATCTCACCTTTCAAGTGACTCCTTAATACAGTTGGCCCTCACAGGGCCTGCAGTTTTTCCTGAACTATGGGACCTCAATATCTTTCAGCATTTCTAAGGATTTGCCCTAGGAGCTGTTTAGATTTTTGCCTGTGAGTGTGAAACTCCTGTCTGAAGGCCCCCTTACCTGCAGCAAATTTGTATTTAAAGCATTTCTCGGTGGCTCTGCACAGCTGTAGCTGATCCTTTTCAGCATTGAAATGGCAGGTGAGAACCCTCCCTTTGCTGTCCATAGCTCAGCAGATAGGTGCTGTATGTTCCACCTCTAGAAGATGGCACAGATAAGGGACATGTCCTCTGCACTGTGAGTGCAACAGAGGATGAGTTTGTGCACCACAGCTCTGTGGGACCATCGCTGGTTTGTGACCTGCATTTCCTGCCCCATCCCTGGCAGGCTCAGCAGCTCAGTGGGTCCCTGTGCAGGTAGTAACCCTGATTAGCCCAGTCTGTGTTAAATTGCTTGCAGATGTTATACTTTGATTTTCTTAAGGCTGGGAAACCAAACACACTGATGAGCCAGAGTGGCTTTGCTTGCCGACTGGGATGTTGTGTTTCAGTCCCTTTGTACCTGCACTGCCCAGCGCTCCTGCAGCCCCTCCCTGGACAAGGAGAAAGGTCACCCTGACCAGTAGCACCTTTTCTTTGGGGTGTCAGGGTACACTCCAAGCCGTGCCCAGGAAGGTGTGTTTGTGCCAGCCAGCACGTCTTTCCAAGGGTCCTCTGCAGGCACTTCAGAGGTGGCCTTTGCCGAACACCAGCTTGTAAAGCATCTGGAACCGAGAAGCTGCAGAAGGGCTGTGACATGGAACTCTGCTTTGCAGCTGAAAGGGAAGTGGTTTTCCACAAAAGTTTGTAGCCTGGATTCAGCTTTTTAGACACCAAAACAATTTCTCTCAGCACTATGCTTCTTGCAGAGTAGGTCCATGTCCCTGTGGGAGGTGAGCAGGCCCTGGGGTAACACGGATGGTGAAAGGTCCCCTCCAGGGCTATGTGCCCTGCACTGCTCTGTGCACCGGCACCATCTTCCTTCTCCTCCTTCTTCTCCTCCTGTACACACTCTGGGAGGACTTTCCTCTCAAAGGGGCTTTTCCAGGAGAGACATCACTCCCCATTATTCTCCAGAGCAGAGGGACAGGATCCCCCCCTGGCCCTGCTGCCCACACTGCTGGGGATGCGGCCCAGGGGACCGTTGCCTTCTGGCCTTTTTATCTGTGTGCGTTTTTTGTTTATTTGGGTTTTTGTTTGTTTGTGGGTTCTTCAGTCACTATATGTGACTGACTTTCTACTTCTCTTCGGTGACATCGCTGCTGCCCCTGCCCTGCGACGCTCCACGGCACAGGGATGCTCCGTGGACTTTGCAGCTAGCTGACGTGGGACAGGGCGAGTGAGCCATTGCCATCTTCATCTTCCAAAATGCGTGATCTCCAGCAAAGCCTTCTCCGGATGAGCGATGCTGGGATTTCCAGCACCGTGCTTTACCTACTGCATGGGCGACCCGTGGCAGGACCTGGCTCTGGAGCAAGAGGCACCGGTGATGATGTGTCTCTTACTGCATTTCTCGCAGCCTAACGTAGGGCCTTTGGGAAAGCTTCGCTCTGCCGCTGCGCTACTGGATTTTCCTACCACACATTCCACAAGTGTCCTCCCAGCAGTGTTAGCGCACGTCGGCTTCTAGGGGGTTCTTAATCCCTGGCTGGCTTTGCAGTGCTGCTTCACACCCATCTCCAAATGAAACCTAACTGACTTCCCACAGAAATGGCCGTCTAACCCACACCCTTTAAAGATTGCTCTTTTTGCCTCTGTCACTCACAAATAGACATTCGCAGGGAATGTTGTCCTTTTAAATTTAAGTCAAGGTGAGTATTATTGTAGAAGCTAAACAACTGCCCTCCCTCCAGATTGTCTTTGCAACTTCTATTTTTAAACTTTTGGCAGAATAGGGCATATTTTTGTACAGTCTTCCACCTCCTTGGATTTCTCATATTTATTCTTTTTCTATAGCTTTTTCTCTTAGGAGGTTAGAGCTCTGCATAGATCCATCTGCTTTGCTATTCCAGTGCTAAGGCCGCCCCGATGTTTACCCCTGTACGACGCACAAACAGCGATACCTTGCGAGAGCTTCTTGAGAATCCTAAACCTGTGCATATAGACTTTATGTTTTGGGGTATTTCACCTACAAATGGCACGGGGCTGTGCCTGAGGAGGGCAGAACAACTGTTTATAGCCTGGTCTTGGCCCCCTGAAAGCGGTGCCAGGTAGGAAGACAGTGCCTGGGAAGTCACGCACGCCATTCCCAGCATTGTTTGTGCTCTGGAGCAGGAAGCCACGTTCCAAACAACAGGAATTGGGAAAGGCTGGGCCTGTAGCGTTGGAAAGCTGCAACACCAGTTATTTATTCAGTTGAAATATGGCTCGAGGGCTAATTTATTCTAGTGCAGCAGTAAATGGTGGTTTCCTGTTATCCCGAGCGCTCCGAGCTCGGCTGCCCTGCCAGGCTGCAGGTGTGTTCCGGACTTTTGCAGCCAACCCAGGCCTGAGAGGTGTCACCAGGAGTCATCGAGCTCACGATGTGCTCGGGCTGGGGCTTTGCTTCGGCACGGAGAACGTCAGTAAATGAACATGTGACGCTTTTCTGTCTCACCTTGATTGTCCCATGTCTGAACCTCCTCAGATTTGAGAAAACTCCTGAGGCCATTGATGTTCAGGTGCAAAGAAATATACCCCTCCATGTATTGCTCACAGAGAGCATCTGCCTTTGTCCATCCCTCACCAGCAGAACCACGAAGGTGCTGGGGTGGGCTGCTGAGCACAGCCTCTCCTCTGTCGGGCTCTCGGTCCTTAGGACAAGGAGAAACAGTGTTGAGTTTTCCCCCTGTCCTCCCCAAAGCAGTATGTGAAATTGATTTTCTGTCTCTAAGACCTTTTGTTGATACAAAAGTGGAAAAGTACTTAAAGACCATCGTCATCGTAGTAAGAGAGTAAGGAGATGCAACTTCCCAAAACCAAACACCTCTCCCTTGCTACAGTTCAAGTGCAGCAGCTACACACACTTTGGAAGGAGACCGACAGCTTGCAGGGGGTGAATGCTGCAGGGCTAGAGCGAGTCCTTGGGCCCCTGCAGATCCCACCAGAGCTGCCGTGCTCCCGCCCTGCCCTCTCCTGCACCTCCAGGCTGACGGCCGTTCCCTCGGCTGAGATCGCTCCAGATCGATGACAGCTCGGCCGAGGTCACCGTCTGATGGTGATGATCCAGGGTGGTCTCCTCACCGCCGAAGTTCGGTCTCTGTTGTTACAGGGCCTGAGAGGTGTATGTGAAGGTGCGATGTGGAAAGTTTTGCAAATATACGGAGCAGATTAGAGAGAGCAGGGTATAAATAGCTAACCACTGATTACTCCTCCACGTAACTATCGCCCAGAGCACAATAACAATCTTGGAGACAATTTGTGAACTCTTCCAGCTCTGGTATACAGTATGAAGGAAAGTTGAGTACTTTCAGCTGATTCTACTGGAACGGCAAATAAGGAGACACTGAGGAGCACCCAGCTTGGGTCTGTGGTATCAATCCTTCATTTTCATATAAAAAGGTAACAAAAATACCCAAAGGCCCTGCCAAAGCTGTCATTTTGGGATTAGCATGGGGAAAAAGTAATAAGGGAAAGCACAGCTTGTTGCTCATGAGTATACCCATAAACTAGATCTTGCAGTGGATCCAATTGTGTGTGTTGTTTTTGAGAAGGTGTATTTATTATATTGCCAGTTTATGCCTGGCAGAACAAACATTCCCCTAAAACCAAAGAAATAAACCGGAAAGCCACAGGGGCGAGCTGCATGGTGGCTCACTAAGAGAATTAATGACTTATGCTGAGCAATTTCCTAATGAAAATTTAAAAAAAAACTCATCCCAGAAGGGCAGCAATTTTCCTCATAAGAAGGATTACACATCCTCCCGTCACTTTAAATTATTAAATTGTTTTCGGATGTCTGGGAAGGACTGTCCAGGCTTTTTTTATTATTATTTTTTTTAAATACATTCTGCAAAGTCAGAGCAGGGATGGGTGGTGTTGGGGTGCAGAGTGTGCTCAGAGGGCTGCTCTCAGCTGGGGCCGACCCTTCTGAGAGCGGGACATGCCGGGCGATGCCACCCAGCACCAAACCGGACAAACCGGATGGGGGCTGCCAGGGAGCCGGTGCTGCGCAGGGGCGGCGGGGCACAGTCTGGCTGCTGCTGGTGGCAGATGCAGGTCAGTAAGGATCTGTAGGGCCACCTCAGACCCTTCTGCGGGTATCTCCGCAGCGGCCGTGCAGGAGGTAATCGCATCCTTCCCGGTCTCGTAAGCAAACAGCTGATACACGGGTCTCTCACAGAGAAGCGGCTCATTTATAATTTAAGCCACTTAACGTTTCTCAGAACTTGATTTCTTTTAAACAAGGAATGTGATGTAATTTGGGTGTGTGTCCATGTGGTTAGGCCAACTCTGCTGTCTCCATAGGGCTCCTAACACTTCACTGCTGGAGAAAAACAATCCGGTTGCCCAGTACAACAGATCCTGTTCTTTTTCTGCACCTGGATTTTTCTAGAAAAGCAATTTTCCTTAAATCCGTTAAGCAAACCTCAAACACTGGGTGGTAAAGCAGAGCGGTGGGACGTCAGGGCGAGGTGGAGGCCGGGTCCCAGGATGCGCTTTCCCCAAACTCCTGCAGAAGCAAAAAAAGCTGGAGAGAGCCACGAAGCCTGGCCACTGTTACGACGGGCAAGTGCAAACTCTTCCTTATGCAGCTGCTCCGCTCCGTCCCTTCGTGTCTGCCCGTGGGTCAGTATAAAAATATACGCGTCGCCTGTCGTGGTGGAGCTCAGCCCGGGGGTTGTATTGAGCACGTACCCCACAGCCCTCCTTGTGCCGCCTCGTGCGGCTGGGGCGGAGGAGGTGCTGAGGAACAGAACTTTTTTTTTAAACCGAATTACACAAGGAGTAATAGTGTCAATATCATTGCTGATGAAAGTCTGTTACCTAATCACCTAACGTTAAAGAAATAGATTAATACGGTGTCTGTTCTCACAGGACCATAGATATTTTTATGGGATATGGCATTATAAGAAAAATTCCCTAGACTTCAGCTTAATCTAGAAAACTCATTAAACAGATTCAATACACTATGGAATTCTGTATAGAAATTTTATTGTTGAATGTGTACCATAGTTCTCTGCCTTTTTTGCCCAATCATTTTTAGTTTGTAGCAAATTTTGTAGTGTGAACGAAGACAGAAAGAAGACAGAACTGATGGAGGCTTGAAAGATCACTGACCTGTGTGCTTTACTATGCAGGAAGATGAGTGGAAAAGGGTCGTCATTTGTAAATTACTTCACCTCTGAAGCTGAACTTGGCATGAACAGAAGCTCAAGCCATAACTTGTTGAGGTTTCAGGTTCTCAGCCAAAGTTGTGCAACAAAAGGCAAAATAAAGGCTAACACCTAATGCACTGCCGGTAAATCACCAGTACCAGTGAATTGTTGATTTTGGAGCCATCACAGCCGTTGTGAGAGCCACTCATGGAGCGGCCACAGGACTGGGCTACTGGCCCACCCCAGGGGCTTTCTCAGAGGGGCTTCCTGCACAGGGCAAGTCCAGCGCCCCACCGGCCCAGCCCGCGGCAGCAGTCAGAGGAGTCCCCCATCCACCTCTGAGGGCTCTGATGGAAGAGAGACCTCTTGGAAGATGTTCTCCGCCCGTTGGTGCCTCCAGGTCAGTGCAGCAGCAGCCGGGTGATGCAGCCTGAAGCTGAGGAGCTTTGCCCAGCTCTTCACTAGGTTCACACAGAGCGTTACTCATCAGGATAGGAGCTGTTCCTGCTTCGCGGCCCTTCCTGCCTCTGCTCCGGAAAAGAGATACCCACCATCGGGCGCCTGGCTGCTTCTCACCGGAGCTACGGCAAAGCACGGAGCCGCCAGCCTGCAGGGAGCTTCAGCTGGGGGTGGATCCTACGGCAATCTCACCCGGGTGGCAGGAACATGGCCCATCCATCCGGCTGGCACGTGCCACAGATTTGGGAGGCTACTGTCAAGCCAAGCTCAGGATCTGCATTCTTCTTGGCAGGCTCTCCAACACGCAGAGCCGGCACAGCCAGCAGATGGATGCACGTGAGGTGAAGATCATTGCAAAAGGGATGGTAACGTGTCCGGCTTTAAATTAAGAGCAGAACGCATAATTGTGAAGGCCAGCTTGAGAATCTTGAAGAAATTCCTACAGGATCTGAGGCTCATCACAAATCTCACTGTCTTTCTGCTCACCTGGGTGTTATTGCATCCTACATGGCTGTTAAAATACCACACGCAAGAAGAAAATGCTTCATAACAGGTTCATTTTTCCCACCAGAAAGTGAATTAAATGGCAGCAGTTAATTCCCTCACTAACTGCAGTTAGAGCACCAACAGGGAATCAGCCCTTAAGTGATCATGTAGTGGCAACTCTTAAAAAGATGCTTTGATTACCCTGCTTTTAAAACTACTGATGAAAACTTCCTTCTTTTTCGTTAGTCCAGCATAAAGGTGTTGCATAGAGTATTATTCCATTAACTAGAAGTGTGCTTGTCCTGAGGATGTTTTCAGGCTCTACCTCAAAGCATCAGAATTACTGAACTACGTAAGCAGTAATAAGTTCAGGTTGTGGAGGTTTTATAGAGTTATACCTACGCAGAATTTTTCTGAAGGAAAATCAGATTGTCCCGCAAGGCACTATCCTTGTTTTCAAGCAACATATGGAAGCAATAGTTCCAAAAATGTGTTCGGATGAACTCTCCTGCGTGCCGATAAAGAGCAGGGCGTTGTATGAAGTGGCCATGCGGCTCTGCGCTCTCCTGGACCACTTGTGTTTAAAATAAGGTGCCTGGTTAGCATGTCTCTGGATCTCTAGTGAAAGTGAAAAACACTCTTGTTTCGGAGGAGCCGTCATCCTGTGCCGAGCAGGGAGGGAGGGCGGGAGAGCTGGCACCCGAGAGGGAAGGAGAGGGAGTCGAGAGCCTGAGGCTCCTCCTTCCGAACCAAGTAATGGAAAAATGATGTAAGAATTCCAGTGTCTGAATAAATATGTGCCCTGTGACCTTAATCCCCTAGGAACCAAAAACATCCAGAGTCAGATAAAAATAGTAAACCCTTTACATTGCTGAGGGAGAACAGCACTGCCTGCAGCTAATTAACTAAATCCCGTTAATAGCACGGGGGCTGGGCAGCCACGGGGATGAAGCTGAGGATGGAGGTGCATGGCGAGACAGCGTCACGGCAGCCCCAAGTCAAGTCCATGGGTCGTGGTGAGGAAGGAGGTGATCCCCGTGGTGGGGATACCCTGTCCATGGCACCGTGCAACACCCACTGTGAAGGAAACCCATCGGAACGGCTCCGGGTCGATTCCAGCTGCTGTTCTAGCCCCAAAACCTCCCAGCAAGATGACAGACCTTGCCAGCTTGCTGACTTGTGCAGGAAACCTCATCTGGGCACCAATGACCCCTTTAAAAAGAAGAAAAAAAAACCAGAATTGTAGTGATCCTGACAGCAAATGTCAATGAACCGTTCAGGTTCAGTTGTACCATTTTATTTAAAGTACTAGAGCTTAACAGTGTGCCAAAGATTAGCTATTTATTCAAGCCACAGTGTGGACAATAGATTGCTTCAAACAGCATTCACGAGTGTTTGCTCTGATTCTGAACGACTGTTTCGTGAGTCAGCGTTGGCTTTCCCGTATTATTCTCTGTGTGCAAACATTCTCACCAGGTGAGTCTCACATGTCACGCTATACCTGCACACCTATGCAAAGGTGAGCAGTTGTGCACAGCCAGCAGTTCTGCGGAAATTCAGTTTGTTATTTTATGGTTTGAATTTTTCCAACTAAAGAATAACTCCCTCGTCAGAGAGCAGGGCTGATACCAGTTGATCTCAATGGCCCTCCATGCTTCACTGGAGAGAGTTCTGGAGCTGACCCAAACCACAGAATCCCAGAACCCCAGCATGGTGAGCATTGGAAGGTCCCTCTGGAGCTCCTCTGGTGCCACCCCCCCGCTCCAGCAGGGTCACCCAGAGCAGGGGGCCCAGCAGCGCAGGGTCCAGGCACCTTTGCAATCTCTCCAGACAAGGAGACTCCCCAAGCTCTCTGGGCAGCCTGGGCCAGGCTCCAACACCCTCCCACCAAAGAAGTTGCTCCTCCCGCTCCCAGGGAACCTCCTGGGTTCCAGTTGGTGCCCGGTGCCCCTTATCCTGGTGCTGGGCACCCCTGAGCAGAGTCTGGCCCCAGCCTCTTGCCCCCCGGGGGCCCTTGAGCTCTTGCTCAGCCTTGCTCAGCTGCCCTCTGGGGCTGCTCTTCTGCAGCTGAACAGCCCCAGGGCTCTCAGCCTTTCCTGGCCACACAGATGCCCCAGGACCCTCAGCTCTGGGTTCTCCCAGTCGATGAGCCCAGCTGGGTTTACACCTCAGCCGGGACTTGACTGCCTGTCCCCTCCATGCAGTGGCCAGCCCAGCACTGGTCTTGCCCAGCACTGGCCAAGACACAGGCACCTGACAAGGTGAAGCAGAGCAGCAGACCCTGGATTTGCAGGGACGTTTTCATCACAGGGCAGCCCTGTCCTTGCTAGTTTATGGTGTCTCAAGACAGATCAGCTACTGCTAAATTGCATCTTCATCTACCAAGCATAATGCAGTGGCTTCCGCCACAGACACTCCCTGCCAGCCATCTGGGCTTGAATTTGAGCTAAAATGTTGACATCCTGATGTTCCAGGGTGAGAAATTAGTTTGTCATAGATTCCACTTCTGGTGCATTTACATCACATTTCTGCAATACCACCGCAGTTGTTCATTTCTGAACTGATCTGAGGAGCCATTAGAAGAATTTGCTTGCAACCAGAAGGGAAGGCTGCGGTGTGGAGGGTGCGCGTTGAAGGCTGGGAGCGCTTCTCTCTGCAAAATCGCACCGAGCTTTGCCTGGAGCTCCGAGCCAGAGCCTGGATGGCAGCAGCCCTGCTCCACAGGCTGCACAAGGCCTCCAGAGACTGCAGAGCCACGCGCTGAAGCCCACGTCCATAGCGCCTGGTGTGCTCTACAACGTTTCTCAGCAGTAAGAAACGCCCGCGTGCGCCGTGTGCCGTACGTAATGTACGGCTCTGCAGCTGGAAGGCAGCAGTGTGAGATACAGCAGGGTGCCTGGGTGGAGAGGTATTTTTGGAAAGTACCAAGTTCCCTCAGCAAACGTGGCTTTGGCACTTGCTGCAGTGTGCCAGGGCCCTGGGCTCCCCACCCAGGCACCAGTAGCCGCACCAAGAAGCTTGTGTTGAGGTTTGTCTTTTTAAAGGCATATTTGAAAGCATCACTTATCTCTGTGGGACAAAAAAAGAAACGTGTATTTAACTGACGTTCTGTACAGTGCACATTTTGCAGACCCAAACCCGTGGCTGGCTGGTAGTTAGAAAAGCCAAGAATTTTCTCAGGTCGCTGTATTTCACACTGCTACTGACTGAAGTGGTGCGTTTTCACTCTGTAAAAAAAAAAAGCTGTCTAAGAGCAGAGTTAATTTCATTCCATTTCAGGCTTTTAAAGCTGAGTAATTCTTATCCCTAGAGTAATATAAACAGTGGTCCCAGCAGCTGCTGCCCAGCTGGGCTCACGCTGGCAGCGATGGTCCTCTGCAGCTGGAGGTAGCAAATCCCACCCATGTGCTCATCTACTGGTGACAGGCTGGTTTCCTACCTGCGGGTGGGTGGAAATCTTGAACATTATTTTAAATAATAATGTTTTTAATGTTTATTGGTTGTTGTTTTTCCCATATGTTTCACTGACAAATAGCCAAACTCAGACCAGGGTTAAAAACCCCTGCAAAACTGATGTGAAATTGTTGAATTTGGACTGCGGGATTTGTTTGTCAGGAGTTGTGGAGAAGTTTTTTGCTGCTGTTGGCCGCAACCTGGCCCATCCCCTGGCAGCTCTGGACCTCAGGCAGCAGCCTGGGGGCTGCTGGGGGCCATGGGCAGCACAAACGCAACCATCTGGAGACTGAGACCCCTGCTACTTGTCCCTCGCACCTTCGCGGTCTCGCAGCTTTGCTGGAGAGGATGAGGAGGGGAGAGGCGGCATCGCCACCTTCCACGGCCACGTGCCCACATGCTGCTCAGGCGCTGTGAGGCTCAGCGGCCTGCAGCTGTATAATCAATTTTAGTTCTGCTTTACCTCTGTTCTACTTTTCTTTTGTCTCTTGGCATGAAGAGCGTCACTTATCAAGGAAGAGCCACCCTTTGTGCTGTGGATTTGTATGTTAAAAGCAACATCCAAGCAGCAAGACCCAGATAAAAATGTCCCTCTCGCAGGCTGCCGAGAGGAGAGCCAGAGCTGTTTTGCCAACCTCCCTCCACACCCAGGCCCAGCGAGGCGTGAGGACTCCCGTGGCAGCGCAGAGCAAACAGAGACGTAACCGCCACTGCTCTCTGCCCGGCACGGGCTCTCCACTCGGCACTACCACGGGCACAGCACCCCACGGCAGCGCCGCGCTGCCCGGGTTTGCTCTGCGCTGGGCATGCACACGGGTGCTCGGGGCAGGTGAGCAGATGCACCGTGTCGTGTGTCTGGAGCATTTCTATGGGCACACAGAAAACCAGACCAGTTCACCAAGAGGTTGCCTGGCGCTTCACGTGCCTGATGTTGTTCAGCCTGGAGAAGAGAAGGCTCCAGAGAGACCTTCTTGGAGATTTCAGGGCTTCAAGGGGCCTGTCAGAAAGATGGGGACAGACTTTGGATCAGGGCCTGTTGGGACAGGACAAAGGGGGATGGCTTGAAACTAAAAGAGGGAGATTTAGACCAAAGAGAAGGGAGAAATTGTTGATGGATGGTGAGAGGGTGGTGAGAGCCTGGCCCAGGTTGCCCCGAGAGGTGGTTGCTGCCCGATCCCCGGAACCATTGCAGGGGAGGTTGGATGGGGCTTTGAGCAACGTGCTCTAGTTGCAGATGTCCCTGCTCCCTGCAGGGTTGAAATTGATGACCTTGGAAGGTCCCTTCCCAGCCAAACCAGTCTGTGATTCTATGATTCTCTGTGACCCCCACACAGGACCAGCTCCAGCTCTCCTGCTGCTCTGCCTTTGCTGTTTCCTTGTCCTTTTCCCCCTCCCTCTCTCCCAGGCTCATCTAAGCAGCCTCTGCTGTCTGTCTCCTCTGCAGCTGGGGCCTTACAGCTGCTTCTCAGCTAGCACCTGGATTAACTCCTCCCTTGCCTTGTCAGTCCTGGTTCGTGTCTTTTGCCAGTGGGGAGGCCTCCTGGACCCTGTGGGATGACAGCGGTCATTCTGGTAGTACTGGTGAGCAGCGTATCCCTTTGCAATGTGGTGTCTGGGCTCTGTCAGCACCTGAACTGAACCAGCCTGAACGTTGCAGGAATAGATTCACATTTTATCAAGGGAGTGTGAGAGTTGAGAATCTTAATCCCATGCCAGCTCCTGGTCAGGTGCAGCGCTTCTTGTTGAGGTTTACATATAGATACACAGCTGGAGAATGAGGGAATGTGCCCAAGTGGAAATGTATCCCTTGCTGAGTTTCCAGCCCTTGGAAGAGTTAACTTCTTCCTCTGTCTCTCCCACTGTGGAGCAGGTTTATACAGAGTAAGAGCTTTTCCTTAGAAGCAGGCGTAGCGACTGGGAATCGCCTGTCAGTAAGACGAGTCCTGGGACAAAGCGCGCGGTCCTGATTCACACATCCAGCCTGGCCAAAGCCGTGCAAGAAATGCCAAGCGTGGCTCCTTGGAGAGGTGCAAGCTCACAAGCAGCTCCTGCCAACGGGATTTTCCGCCTCAGACTCCTTCAAACGCTTCAAGCAGCAATAAAACCAACAAACATAAAACCTTGTAAATTGCTTTTGGAAGTTTATTCATCCTGTGAAGGAGGAGCTGTGCTCAGGACTTGCTCGCAAAGCATCCGCAGGAGAACGTGGGCAGCAGCCCAGGCTCCGCTCGCTCCATCTCTGATGGCTCCCAGGGCCCGGGAGGGAGCACGGACGGCAGGCACCGCTCTGCCCTTCCCTCTGCTCCGCGACGTGGAAACAGGTGGCTGGGAAGAGCAAGAAATGGAGTAGCTCCAGTACAAGGTGCAGGGTATCTTCAGTGACTATCTCCTTACTCCTCCCCTCTCTCAAGAAGCGATCAGAAGAGCCATGCCACCACGGGTTTATCTGCAGAGATACATTTCAATTCCTGTATGAACCATTATCCCTTACAGCCCTTCTTGTAGAGGAAACTGGTTTCATTTTTAAAGAAACAGCTGATTTTCTTTTTGAGGAGCTGCAAAAAGCTAGACAACCAGGTGAAAAACATTCTCATGATCCTCTGTGTTCTTTTCCCAAGAAAGTCAATCTGAGAACAATATCCAACACCACTTCATGCAGCAAGCCTACGAGACACTGTATTTGTAGGCTCGGGTGCAGATCAGTAGCTGTGGCATCAGCCTTACACAGGGGCTAATGGTGTTTGCCATGTTACTGGTGAGCACCACGGACAAGTACAGGAACGGGTAGGACCTGGACATGGTTAAGTGCCAAGTGCCTTCTCCTGAAGCATCAAAGGAAAAGTTGTTACAGGGACATAGTTCTCTTAATCGTAAATACAGTTATGTAGGAATAATACTTTATCCCAAACGATGCAGAGAGCTCCTTGGGCTCCCTCAGGAGCGCTGGGGTCCCAGCCTTGCCTAGCCAGTGTGATCCCTGTTTTCCTCCTCAGGCTGCTGATCCTGGGACCAGCAGAGGTGCCTCTGGGACCCGTCAGGAGCCGTTTGGCTTGCGAAGGCTCAGAGCCCACATGCTGCAGTCTCGTCTTGCGGACCGAGGAATAAACGGCGGATGGTCATCTGCCACCTTTTTTTCTGACACATGTGACTTTTTGGCCTCTTTTCAATTCATTTGGTTTTCTTCCTTCAGGAGCTGTTTGAAACCAAGAAGATGTGAGATAGAGACCACCCACTGGATCTCATTCTGCTCTTATGTAAGCCTGTTAAAAACAGTAATAGCCCCATTACAGCGAATAGATTTGTATCAGGATAGAAACAGTGTGAGCAGCAAGAGAATTGGCTGCTTTGGGTATAAATTCATGAAAGTCATTTGAAGGCTCTCTGGGAGCATAATTAGAAACATGAAGTCCTGGGATGTCTTCCTTCCTTTTTAATCCAAAACTACTTTTAAGAGCTGCCGTCAGCTTGAAAAGTGGTTATTAAAAGAGAAACAACTGCAGAGAGTTTGAGGAACATAAATTTCTGTGCAAATGGTATGGTTTGGGCTTTTTTTTGCCTTTTTTTCTCTCTTCCCCACTCCACCCCCGCCCCGTGCATGGTTGCTGGGCAAAAGATCCATTTAATCAATAGGGAACAAGACACCGGCTGATTCTGGAACACAAAGGGATGTCTAAAGACTGAAAGGGAAGCAGTCCTTTAATCTCACTCGTGGTAATTTCATTCAAGGCAAAAGATACTTTTGCCTTGAAAAAAAGGAAAAAGAAGATAATTTTGCCTTTTTGCAGCAGAGCTAGCTGAGAAATTTTCAGGTGGAGATATGGTTTTAACATCCACACAATCCCTTTAAACTCTGACAATACTTAGGAGCACATGAGAGAGCCTGGCAGGAGCTTGTTCCCGTTACAGTACCTAGGGACAATAAATCAAACATAGAGAGGAAACCTAATTCACCCAAGATGTTATTTTCAAAGGCTTCTCTGCCTTGATAAATAATATTTCTCTTTGGGAAGAGCAATAGGGAAGGAAGTACAACGAGCAGCTCCTGGTCGTATGTTAAATCACTGGGGGTGCTCGGACAGGAGAGCGATGGACATGCTGAAAGCTACTAAAAGGTGGCTGAGATTGGTATTTGTCCCTGTCTGAGAGCAAACTTTTCCTTCCTCTCCTCCCATGGAGCTTCCACAGTGATGTGTAAGTGAACCTGACCTTCTTTTGGTGCTCTATCCAAGGGTTGTGCGTATCTTCTCTGTTTCCCTATCCTAGAAAGGGTAATGTTGATGTTTTAGAGAAAAACTCTAAGTTAGATGAATTTTTCTTTCAATCTTTAACTCTGAGGTTTCTCAGGATCCCAGAGTTGGTGTATTTGGCCTTCAGCAACCCGGGACAGGATGAGAAATGCTGCATGCATGGAGTTTATTGTTCAGCAGTGGTATTGGCAAAGGAAGACGCGTTGTGTCCTCCAGCACATGGCCCAAATGCTACAACTCTGCACTTCAACACTGTCAGTGATTATTTATGACTTAAATCAAGTTTTGATGGTCTCTATGATTATTGTGGAGCATAGCTACAGCATCACCACTTAGGAGCAGCTCTTGAGAGCTCCTAGGAATCCCTGCGGCCCATAATCAGACACCAAGATGTAAATCATGTGCTGTGCCAGATGTAATAGACATTATACAATAGGAAAGAACACAAGAAGAGAAGAAGGGAAAGCCTGTTGGAACTGGAAGCAATTATTGCTCCTACCATGAGGAGCCATAATAACTGACTGGTCTGCAGAAGTAAAGTACAGCACAAGGCACTCGGGAACCTTTGCTGTGGCTGTGGGTTGCTGCTGCCACTCTGCATCTTCCCGACATGATCACCCATAAATATTTCTCTTGAGAAATCACTATAAAATTTATGTGCGAGTCTTTGAAGATTTATGGATACAAACTGTGCCCCTTTCCCTCTGGGAAAGGCGTGTCCCTCTGGCATTTGAGTAAGATGAAGCCTTTGGGGACAGTAGTGTTTGTTTCAGTCCCATCAAAGGCTGTCCTGCAAGAAATGAAAACCAGAAAATATGGAATGCCAGCACAGTCACCTCCTCCCTGCAGACCCAGAGGAGATGTAGGGTAGCCATCTAAACCAGAGACACAGAGGTGCCCTGGCCGCCCACGTGGGTCTGGGGCAGTGGGACTGCCGTGTAAGGGACACGAGGACTGTGTGTACCCACCACTCACCACCAGGGCAATGAGGGGACATCCTGGAAAGATGGTGGGAATTCATTCTGGATTTTCTTGTGATAAAATGGGCTTCATCACCTCACAGCCCTAGCACGGAGCACAGCGGAGAGAGGGCAGGGCAGGGCTGCTCGCACTGCAGGTTTTCAGTGACGATGACTCGAGTGGGTGAACCAATGAATAAGGGCTTTAAAAATTAGTTTAACTCTTTCTGAGCATTTGATGATGCACGTGTCCCAGAGACGTGCAGCGGTGCCAGAAGCCAAGCTGAAAGGCTTTGCAGCCCCTCCCTGGGATGCAGAGGAAATGTCAGTCTGTCCTTAGCTTGGGAGTGAAAAGGCTACACTGAGCTAGAAATTCAGCACTGACTGAATGACTTTCTCTCCCCTTTAAGTCCAACAAAATGTTAAGACCTTGCCGCAAAAGGAGGAAGGCCCAGAGGAGCCTGGCTCTGGGGAATGCCGGGCTGTGGCAGAGCCAGAGGGGCCCTGAGGACAGGGGTCATGCTGAGGCTCAGGGCTGGGACACGGACCCCTCGTGCCCATCAGCAGAGCAAGGAGCTGGGCACGGTTACCCTGGTGTCACGAGCTGGAGCCGCCTGCCCTGATGGGAGGAGCGGATGGGAACCCTGTGCTTTGATGTCTGCCTCCAGCTGATAAATAATAGCGCAGCGTAACTGAAGGAAACAGTCAGTCAGAGAGGGAAGCCAAAGGACATAATGACTCATGGCTTGGCAGCTGAGAAAGTGCCATCGCAGCCCTCTGCTTCCCCGTAGAACTGGTCATAGCCGTGCAAACATGAGCTCCTTCTCCCGGGTCCCTCCTGCCTCCCTGGGAGGAGAGAGGTGCCACCAGACCTGGGAGGGCTCTGCTCCTCTGAGCAGCACACGTCTGGGAGAAGCACAGGCACCAAGCTGCTCCGAAACAACTTCAGCTCCCCAAGCCTGTTGCAGCCTATCGTTGTTTGCTCTGATCTGTGGTGATTTCAGCTTTAATAGGGTTTCTGGTGAAATGGAAATGAACCCCTGGTTACCTGGACAGGGTGAGCTGCTGTCGTCTTTGTGAAGCTGCCTGGTTTAGGACTAGCACCAGATTATGTTCTGGTGTAAGTCTAACAAAATACCTTTTTCTGGGCATACTAATGAACCACAGAGCTTGTTGATGTCAGGAAATGGACACAGGTTAACCCATCCCAAAGGTGGGGAGTGAAGGGAAGCCCGCTCCAAACCGTGCACTCTTCCCAAAGAAGTAGCACTCTCTGGAGAGTCCCAAACTGCGCCGAGACCCATCGGTATCAGAAGTGTCTCTGCTCTTTAATGTGGACAGTCGTCAGTGCCAAATACTTCAGAAAAAGATATTCCTAGTGTAACTAAATTTTTTTTTTACTTTTTCTATAATTGAGGTGAATTAAGTGTAATTGGAAGCATCTGCTCCTATTTTGGTGCCTGATATAGCGTGGTATTCTGCATCTCCTGGAAGACACTCTCCTTCTTCAACTCCCACTAGATCCAGCTAAAAATAGTTAATCTAAATCACATTCTCTCAGGCAAAAGTACTCCTCAGCACTTAGGATTTGCCCCTCCATGGTGAACAACAGCTACTGGCTTTCTTGCCCTGGCAGGATTGGGGAAGGAGGCAGGGGCCCCGGGAGGGTGCAGGGGAGAAACCCCATTTTGTCCGAGCAGCTCATGAGGTTGCCAGTTCCTCGCCTGAGCAGTGGTTGTGGTGGCAGGTTAGCAAAGCCATGGCACCCAGGGAAGCCACACAGCCCTGGAGCCAGGCAGTGCTGTGTCCTGACAGCACCCGAAACTCCTCCAGTGCCACGGCTCCTGCTGTGACTGCGGCCAAGGCGGTGACCAGCTCGGGGCCCCAAGCAGCTTCCCCAGGTGCCTGGAGGACAGTCACCTCCTGCCTCACAAGGGCCAGCTCGCTCTAGCTTGACCTTCAAGCCATCCCCACTGCACCACGAGCATCACCACCCTGGGGCCCTGTCCCCTCCACCGTGGGCTGGGGAGATCCGCCGGCCCCTGCAACACCACTCGTGTTCCTCACACAGGCAGCGACTTATTTACTTGTAGTTACCCATCCTGGGGGAAAATATTGCCGTATCCATTTTTTTTCCTCATGTTTGAGCTAAGTATAGGCTGAACAAACCTGGAAAATCTTGGGAGAGAAGACAGAGGAAACTCAAACAAAAGGCTTTGCATAGATGGCTTGGCACAATGGCAGCAAGTTGTGCGAGCATTTGCTCGGGGTCCAGAACAGACAGTGTTTGTTATGAGGTCAGTACAGTTACCAGACAGTAGCCTTTTGCTGGGGAGAGATGAGCTTTCCTCGTGCCACTTTGGCTTTTCTTTACTCGGATTCAGCCACTAGGTACAGGATCCCCCGGCCCTGGCCCCCGAGCCCCCAGCACACAGCCAATTCCTGTCTCCCAGCTGCTCCTGCGAGCCGTGCACGGGCACTGCACAACCTCCAGCATCCTCAGAGGTGCCTCTGGGAAGCTGGACAGGCCTTGGAATCAGGTCTAAACCCCGGCTCCATAGATACTGCCTCATGTAAACAGTGATGTCACGGCAACATCTTCATTTGCTTAAAGCAGTACCTGTATTTGGTGCTACCCATTCACAAGAAAGGGCACATTTGGGAGTGGTTTTCAGTTCTTGGTTAATCCTCTGGTTTTCAGTATAACCATAGAATTGTAGAATGGCTTGAGTTGGAATACTGAACAATACACTATGTTATGCAATGCTATTCATCGAGCCTGATTTTGTTTAAAATTTATCATAATAGAACCAACACCTTAACTTTAATATAATATATAATTGTGCCTGTGTCCACATTTTCCTGGGAAGGTTTACAACCATCAGAGAGGGACTTTTAACTGAGTTTATATTCTTAGATAGGAAATGTCACTATGGCTGAGTTGGGATTGAGAATACACGGAGAAATAAAGATGAATAACCTGGTAAACATGCCGCAGATACTTTAGGCCAAGGACTAGAAACTCACAAAATTCAGTTAAACCTAAAACTAAAAAGGAATTTGAAGCTGTGAAGAAATTCCTTTCGGATTGCTTTGTCTTATTCCATGCTCACACCAGTGGTCCTCATTTGTTCAAAGCAAGACTCCCCAAATAATTTTTTATCAGAAAGGGCTCCAGGATATGAAACAGTTAAACCACAAAATACCCAAGTCATGAAATGGTAATGTCTGAAGGTCTAAAAGATGACGGTAGTTCAAATATTAAATGCATTTTTTTATTCCTAGTGGGAACGAAGCAGTTTTAATATTTCAGGGACTGAAGGGACCAAAGGGCTGAAGGGACTGAGGTGGACAAGGGGACCGAGGGGCTGAGGATGCCAAGTGTCTGAGGGGATTGAGGGCCCGAGGGGTCTGAGGGTCCCGATGCTCTGGGGGGGCCACAGCTCCCTGGCTGCTGCTCCGTGAGGTCGGAGCTGCCTCCCACGGGGACCTGTCCCCTGCCCCCTCCCCTCCTGTCTTGCTCCAGGCCCCCCGGGAGCACAGGCAGCATTTCCTATGGGCTGTATTTAGAAACCAGAGGGGAGAAAGGCTGGGAAACTTCTGGTTAAGGCTTCTGCGTAAGCATCGGGATGCGGGATGAAGGGGCGGTGTCGTTCTAACGTCCGCTCCCTGTGAGGAGCAGCGATTCTCCCCCCAGCTTGACCGGTGCTGGGCAGGGTAGAGCTGCCACCCAGTCCCACGCGCCCAGACCCCGCATGCCTGTGGGCTGTTTGCTGCCAATTCTGTCCCCTCCTGGGGGGTCTGCAATGGCAGGGGTGCCCCAGGGCCCTGTCCCACCCTCACGCTATGAGTGGTGCTGGTGCTGGTGCTGCAGGCTGGCCTGGACATCTCCTCCTCCATCCAAGGGATAAAATCCCTTTCCCTCTGCTCGCCTCACCCCGAGGCCACCCCAGGGCCTGGTGCAGCTGCTGGACAATTTCCCTTCCTCCCACTCCACCACGGACATGTCCCAGCCGCAGCCAGGGCTCTGCATCCCAGCTCCTGCTGCACCTGCCATGAAGGTGCAAAGAGCAGCATTCCCTCTTCCTCCGACCCCGGGCTGAGGAAATGCGGCCCCCGGGCTGTGCCGGGCAGTGCCACCGGCCTTCGGGATGCCCGTGGGAGAGTTCAGGGGCACTGTCCTCTTGCAACTTGCCTTGTGCTTGGGGGATGAGCCACACCAAGAGGGGCACCGGCTCAGCCCTGTAGGCACAACGGCGGCTCTAGAGTCCGGCCGTTTCACAGAACGGCTTCTCCAGCAGCGCTGGCACTGCCCGACTCGGCACTGCCTGTGGGAGCCTGACCTTCCGAGCAGCTTGAGGACTGCAAAGGGGGAGCAGATTGATAATGTCCCTGCCCCTCAAAGCCCAGCTGTGAGGATCACCACGAGCTCCTGCCGGCTCAGCACAGCCCTCGCTTAGCTCACATCCATCTTGTAGTCATAAGGGCTATAAATACATCCTGTATTCTATACAAATAAGGCTTGCATTGAAAATATTTATACACTACATCCACTCATGCAGTCCTTTGGATTCCAGCCTTGACAACACTAAAAATTGTCATTACTCCCTCACATGGAGGGGAGAAAATTCTAGTGTGGAAGTTAGTTTGTCTTCTACGGAGTCTGAGGCAGTTGCTTCTGCAAGGACTGCAGCCCTGGCAGCTCAACCTGGCCCTTTAAGGAGATGTCCTCTAAACAAAGGCAAGGTTTGCTGGGTCTTATGCTGTTGCACTTTTAGACTGTTCAAAACTCTCTCAGGAATCCTTTTAATATTCCCATCAAATTGAAATACGAGTTACGTAATTATAATTAGAGCACCATACTCTTGATAACACTCACTTCGTTTCTTTACAGACTGTTTGCTTCCTAAATTGTACCTAGAAGAAATCCTGAAAAAAAACACCTCATCAGACAATTCCCCTCTCCTCCATTAAAGCACAAACCAAAACAAACAGCTAATTGTTCAAAACTTATTGAAGCAGTTCTTGCAGTAGCTGTTTCCATAGAGCTGCTGCTGCAGTAACCATGACCTGGTGGGAACGTTTGTCCTGATGGGAGGGTTGGTCCTGATGGGACGTTTTGTCCTGATGGGCTCCCAGACAGGGGCTGCAGGGAGGCCAGCAAAGACCATGAGCCAGAGCCAGACTCCTCCAGGTGTTACCGGACAGGATGGACAGTAAAAGCATAAACACCCAGGGGGAAGGTTCAGGGAGGTTGTAAAGAAAAACGTCCTCCCTGTGAGGACAGTCAAACCGAACTGCTCAGCTCAGCAAGGTTGTGCAGTCCCCATCCTTGGCTGTTTCCAGAGCTGGCTGGGTAAAGACACCGCACAGATGGCCCTGCTTGGAGCAGGAGGCCACGTTGTCCGTCTCATGGGGTCCCTTCCCACCTGAACTGCCCTGTGATCCTCGTATCGATCCAGTGTCAGCTGAGATGTCGATGGCACAACGTGACTTGGAGTTTTTCTAGTTTTCCATTTGCGGCCTTGTTGCAAGAGGTAAGGTGTGGGTGCTGTAGTTAATGGCTCAGCACATGCGGTCGGGCACTTTGGCTGCAGCACCAGGGAGAGAAACACTAAGGCACGACCTTACAGCAGCCTGAAAGCACTGAAGTCAAAGCACATTTTAAAACAAGCACGGTAAAAAGGGGTAATGTGAATTGTAAATAGCTTTGGATGGTCTTGAGGAGCTATTTGTCTTGATGCTGATTTACCATCGTCGGTGCTTGTGTCACCACCTCCTGCAATAACTAGAGGCTCCTCGAGAAGAGGTGTCGGTGGCACTGAGGTGCCCTAAGCTGTCTCAGGTAACTCACTGAGAGACATGAAATAAATGCCTGGGCAGCCTTTTCTTACCCCTTCCAGTTTAATTTTGAAAGTAGAAATTGCACAGGTTTATGATGAGGTTTGACATCTGTAAGATCCCAATAAAAGCATCACCAAGAACTTTCCCTTGCTTCACTTTGATTTGGGCATCCTGGCACTGGATTGTTCTGCCATATTTAATTATTGAGCAGCAATATTCGCAGTGTAATCCTCTGAATTTAAATGCTGCAGGCTACTGGGAAGCACAGGTTTCATTTCATTCTCGGGGAGTTCACAGGTGTATTCATCCTTCACGGGAGGATGGGGTGACTGAATATGATGAGCCCTTTGGACACCATCCCAAAATGTCAGCACCTCAAGCGTTCACAGCGAGTGTTCGGGCTGGCTGCTGTCAGCCTCTGCGAAATGCCCCTGTTTTGGCCATGCCAGCTGCTGAAGGTCAGCGAAGGTCGGGCTGTTCCATGTGCATGGGCCTTTCCTAGACAGGCACGCTTGCCACAGCTCTCCTCCCTCCCTGTCTTCCCCTCCTTCCCTGTTTTTCTCTCCCTGCTTTGCCTGTCTGGCTGGGATAGCAGGAACGATTCTCCTCCGAGCTGGCACCTCGGCTGCTGGCAGCCACCCTCAGACCCGCTGTGAGTCAGCCCCACGCTCTCCTCCCGTGGACTTATATGGGTGGGAGACAAGGCTGCCCAACCGCTGCGGGCAGGGGGACGTGAGACGGGTCACAAACAATCTGTACGTGCCATTAAATGACAAGAGGGGTTTGTGGCTAAGGAGCGGCTGGCGCCGGGGGAAGGTGCTGGCAGCTGGAAGCCAGCTGGCACAGAGGGAGTAGACCTTTTGTTTTGACACGTCCAGTGACTGGATCCCGCAGCAGGGCCTGGTGCATCCTCCAGACTCGCTGCTCACTGACAAAGGAGGCTCCGTCCCCTTCCCCATGTGCACGGTCGGGCTGGTGGGGGCCAGGTTTGGGTGGTCCCCCCCGGTGACAGGAGCTGTCCCTCGTCCAACGCCTCATTGGCACCGAAGGACCTGATGCCAAACTCTGCCCGACTCATCTCTGTAGAGGGACCCCTGGGCTCTGCCGCCCATCCTCAGAGCACGCTGACCAACAGCCACAGGATGGCTTTAAAATTAAAATTTTTAGCTGCACTTATTACTCTGAGTCTTTATAATAATGTTTATCCTGAACTCTTTTGTCCTCGCTTCACACACGCTCGGGAGACTTGTGCCACATCTCTGCCAACGGCTACAATATCCAATCAAAACAACCCCTCGTATGTAAACAAAATACGAACTGGATGTAACGGGCCAATATAAACCCGTCGGATCATGAAGCTGCTGCGGCCGAGCAGGGCCCCACGAGGTGCCAGAGCCCTCGTCTCCGTCCCCTTCTCCTGCCCTTTCCCAGCCAGCCAGGAACAGCACGATAAATGTGTTCTTAACCTTTGCAAGGAGGGCAGGAGCACTGGGAGCCGTGTTTGCATTTCAAAGATGGGACCCAGACCATCCTCAGAGAAAGCAGAAAATGGAGAAGTATGATCATTTAGCACATGAACATTTTTGAAATCATGAGCTATCAAATGAAAAGATTGTTAACATTCTGCTAGCTTGCTTGAAGGGGAATAATATTATTATGGGTAATATTATTAAAGCTCAGGTGTTGTGTGTCACCCAAAGATAACAGAGTCTTGCTCAAAGCACTCCAGGAAAGCGAGGCCATCTTCTGCTGGCTGCAGGGAGCAGCTGAAAGCCCGGCCAGGGTCATGGAAGGTGCTCGCAGCCCTGCCTGGTGTTACGGCACCAAAATCTGGGGGGTTGTGTGTCTGGGACAGGGCTTGGATGTGAGAATTCCTCACTGACCTTTGCCACTGCTCCCAAACCTGCTTAGTGTCCTGCCAGGGTGTCCTCAAACAGGTAGGTCCCAAACATAACCATAGAATCACAGAATGATTTGGGTGGGAAGGGACTTTCCAAGGCCACCTGGTCTAACTCCCCTGCAGGGAGCAGGGACATCTGCAACTGGAGCAGGTTGCTCAGAGTCCCATCCAACCTCCCCTGCAATGGGGCCAGGGATGGGACAGCAACCACTTCTCGGGGCAACCTGGGCCAGGCTCTCATGACCCTCAGCATAAAAAATTTCTTCCTCCCTCTGGTCTAAATCTCCCTCTTTCAATTTCCAACCATTCCCCCTTGTCCTGTTCCAACAGGCCCTGCTCCAAATTCTGTCCCCATCTTTCTGCCAGGCCCCTGGAAGCCCTGACAGGCCCCCAGAAGGTCTCCCTGGAGCCTTCTCTTCTCCAGGCTGCACAAGCCCAACTCTCCCAGCCTGGCCTCCCAGCAGAGGGTTCCAGCCCTCCCAGCATTGCTGGGGCTCCTCTGGCCCCACTCCAACAGCTCCCTGTCTCTCCTGAGCTGAGGACTCCCAAGCTGGAGTCAGCCCTGCAGGGGGGGGGTCTCCCCAGAGCCCTGGGAGCAGAGGGGCAGGATCCCCCCCTGGCCCTGCTGCCCACGCTGCTGGGGATGAGCCCAGGGGGCCAGGGGCTGCTGGGCTGTGAGCACATAGGGCTGGCTCAGCTCTGGCTCCTCACCCCCAGCCCCCTCAAGTCCTTCTCCACAGGACTCTCTCCAGCCCTACATCCCCAGCCTGGGCTGATCTCAGGCGCTACCACCTCAGTATCCATCTCAGGAGGGGATGCTGTGGGGCTGGTACCCATGGGAACGCTGTGCTGGTGGGACTAGCGGGAGGGGAAGGGCTCCATCAGCTGCCTCCTGTGGATGCTGCAGGGAGCGAAAAGGGATGCTCTGCTTTTCTTTCCAGGGTTTACAGGTAGGCTTTCAGTGCAGAAGCAATTTCCTGAAAAAAAACCAAAAAGGAGACTGACACTTGACATTAAAATCTAATAAAGTTAAAAAAACAAGAGAACAGATAGTTTAACAAGGAGCCATTTCTGGTGGTTACTAGATAAGATTTAAAAAAATTGTTTCATCCTGACTTGACCTAAATGGAGTGGAAAATTACCATGACTACATTTATCTGAAATCATAAAGTGTGTTCTGATTAGACCATGATAAAAAGGATGGTATAAATTGATCCAAAGATAAAGAAAGGGCAGGGAAAATGAGATGAGATTAAGAAAAGAAGCAGACGCTAAAAAGGAAGGATAATATAGCAAATCTCTGAAGCTGTATTAAAAATAGCTGTAGGAACTGGAACATAAATAGTTCAGTGCTTCACTTTCTGCTCGTCAGGCTGTGGCTCGGCCACGATGCTCGGAGTCCAAACTCTCACCTGTTACTCCCACACCTGCTGGCAGACATGGAATGAGAAGTAGGTCTAGACTGGGTGGTCACCTCACCTGAGGACCAAGCGGGGCTGGCAAGCACAGGCTGGGGCTGAGCTGCTGTCTGTCCATCCTTCCATCCGTCTGTATGTCTGACAGGAGCGGTGTCCGCCGCGCTGGCACCTGGGATCCCTCCTGGAGGAACCTCCTCGGTGAAACCTGCACTTGGTTAGTAGGCTTCAGTCCCTATCAAATTACGTTGAAATTGGTTCAAAGATTAGAAAATTAGTACAATGTACCTGTAAAAAATCAACTCCAAAAGAGCCATTGGCTGAACTTCACTTCCTAAAGATATGACACTTGCCTCTGGCAGAAACTTTGATGGCTGTAGAAACAAATTATTTGACTGTCTTAGAAAACAATAAAAAATGTGAAATAAACAAAAATGTGGGGTTTTTTTTGAACACCAATTGGGCTGCGTAACTGGCTGCCCGAGTTCCTGGAGTTTGCAGCACCACTGTGACACTGAGCAGGGAGGAAAACCACAAGCCACGAGGTCACAGGAGGCTGATGAGAAACGTGAACAACACCCTGTGCTCGAGGGGCTCCGTGCCCTGCCTGGCTGTGCAGCAGCACCCAGGACACCAGAGACCTCGAGGGAGTCCCTCTTTGGTGCCTCCACAGCAGCTCCTGGAGGTCCCACTGACAGGCAGCATGTAAACTTAAATTGTGCCCTCGTGGCTGGGAAGGTCAATGCTGTCCTGGGGGGCATGAAAGAAGAGTGTGTCCAGAAGGTCAAGAGAGGTTTTCCTGCCCCTCTGCTTTGCCCTGGTGAGGCCACCTCTGGAGTACTGTGTCCAGTCCCCAGTTCCAGAGGGACAAGGAGATACTGGAGAGAGTCTGGTGGAGGCTGAGAGGCTGCTGAGGGTCCTGGAGCATCTGTGTGGCCAGGAAAGGCTGAGAGCCCTGGGGCTGTTCAGCTGCAGAAGAGCAGCCCCAGAGGGCAGCTGACCAAGGCTGAGCAAGAGCTCAAGGGCCCCCGGGGGGCAAGAGGCTGGGGCCAGACTCTGCTCAGGGGTGCCCAGCGCCAGGACAAGGGGCACCAGGCACCAACGAGAACCCAGGAGGTTCCCTGGGAGCGGGAGGAGCAACTTGTTTGTTGGGAGGGTGTTGGAGCCTGGCCCAGGCTGCCCAGAGAGGTGGTGGAGTCTCCTTCTCCGGAGAGATTCCAAAGGCGCCTGGACCCTGCGCTGCTGGGCCCCCTGCTCTGGGTGACCCTGCTGGAGCAGGAGGGGTGGCACCAGATGAGCTCTAAAGGGACCTTCCAATCCTCACCAGGCTAGGATTCTGTGACAACCATGTGCTCCATGAACCACACACCCCATCGTTCTCAGAGGTGTCCACCCATCTGAGGAATATGAAACCGATTCCTGCAGTAATTTGATCTTAATATCATCTTTCTCATAAAGCACATTCTTGATGGTCTGGAAATGCCACTGCTCCTTGTCAAACATGGATCAGACATGGATAAAGGACTGACACAGCCTTCCTTTTTAGCAGGTTTTTTTTTTTCTTCTCTTCAGCCTAGTGGAATGTCCAGCCTCTCTCTAGAGCAGGAAAGCAGTTTATTTGTCTAATCCCTTTTGACTCTGCTCCCAGTCGGTTTTATCCGAGTGCCGCCCTGCGATCCTCAGTGTCCCGCCAGCCCGTGCCCACACAGCACTCTCTCCCAGACCTTTCTTGGGTGGCAAAGCACTGCTGGGTAATTTAGATAAGGCTCAGCAAACAGCATATTTGAAAAAACATCTCCTCTTTCCACTGAGTTTAAACTTCCCTTTCCACTCTCTGTTTATGTTAACGCAGGCACATGTAAATCCTTCCACCAGAGATTTCCTTCAAGGAGAAAGTCAAGGCATGGAGTAAGAGGAAGCCCGGTTCCCACCACGCCGTTCGGATGGTGTCGGCATGGAGGGGCTCCCCAGTGTCCCGGCCCCTCTGGCATCCCAGCCAGCTGCTTTCCTACAGAACTCCAGGAACAACTTGGGGCTTTTCTTCTGTTGCAGAAAAAGCCTGGTATTCACATCTGCCTCCATGCTGCCCTCCTTGGTGCCACGAGTCCACGGCAACATTTTAGTTCCCTCACTGGAGAACTTTCTGCAGTGTCATTAATCAGTCAAAGATAATTTAATTTCCCTAGATTTGGTATTGTTTTAATTAATGTCCGGCTAGTGAGCTGTTCCCCAGGGTGTCTGCACTCTCCTCTCCCCAGCTGTGGGTGTTTTCTCCTCAAAAGGGGGATGTGGTGCGATGTCCAGCGCAGTTCCCTCTGCAGGCAGGCTGGCCCAGCTCTCCATGGCCAGGGGACCTCAGCACAGGGCTCCCCAAGGCCAGGGTGTCCTCAGGGCTGGCTGGGGCCCTGCTGCCCAGGCTGGGCGAATCGGTGCGGTGCGGCCAGCACACAGAGGCCTGACCCATGGAAAGGGCCTTGGTTAATCCATGGGGGCTGGTTTGGACCGGTGAGGAGGGGCAGTGTGGGAAGGCTCCAGGGAAGTGCTCGCCGTCAGAGCTGGAGTGGCAGCCCTGTGTCGTCGGCAGCTTCTCCCCACCTTGCCCTCCTCCAAGACACCTGGTGAAAGGCTTTCAGAGAGATGCTGTTTGGAAACCCTGTCTTGACTGCTGGGCGACAATCCTCGGGTCCCACCAGTTCACTGTTTCCAGAGCCTCTTGGGATTCTCCCCACCCTCCAGTGGCCTCAGGCACAACTGCAGTGGGACCAGCCGGGATGGAAACCACTGGCCATTCCTGTCCTCATCCCAGCCCCACTGGCAGTCATCTTCCAGTTACCGCAGCACTAAAATCTGACCTGGAAACTGCTCCAAACACCAAGGGGGTGTGAAACAGAGCAAAAAGGATGGTGCCCTTCCTCTGAAGTGCTGCCAACGTGTGTCCTGTAGCAAAAGATGGAACGCAGAACAAACTCAGTTGTGAGTAAGAAAAAATATCTAATAAAATGAATACTGTGTATGCAAAATTAACAGCAGGGGCAAGAAGAAAGGCAGAGCTCAGTGCACCAGTAAGCACAGAAAGGCAAAGGGCAGCCCCGGCAGGCAGGCTGCAGGAGAAAAGGCTGCTCAGCCGCGAGCCAGTGGCACCTCAGAAAATAATCTGTGAGAAGAATCCTTCAGACAAGAGTGTTGTCACTGTGCCTGTATTAAATAACGCTGCAATGCTCCAACTTTCTTCTATTCTTCAGGAATGACAAAGCCACCAAAACATCCAGAGCTGTGCGCTCAGACTGGTCCCTTCAGCCACCGTTGGTGCCTAGTTCTGCTTCTATTACAGCCTTTAGACACAGAAATCACACCAGAAGGTGTGTTGAGTTGCAGAGGGCATTTCTGCTGTGCAAAGCCTCTGTGTGCCCGGCTGCCCAGCAGACAGGTCCCCGCAGGCTGCAGAAACGCTGCGATGCAAAAGGCAATGCGGCAACGCAGCAGCAAACTTCAGCAGCAGCCGCTTACAGACACGCTGCCGACGGTGCCCCAACTACCGCCCGGTTCCCTCCCTGGGGGCAGAGGTGCTGCATCGCTTTCTGGTTCCAGCCTTACATTAAATCACAGCTTCATTGAGGTGCAGAAGGGAACGGAGGCGCTGAATTTGGGAGCGTGCAGTGTGAGGGTTCACTTATTTCTTACATAATTGCTGACTAAATAAGAGAAGCAGGAGTTTTGTATTGCTGGGGGAGCAAATTTATCTTTGCTGATTGGAGTAGAAGGGAATACTGGAAGATGACAACAAAGCTGTCAGTCCTCCCTGCCCAAGACATTGGGTCTGGGGTCCTAAGCTCAGCCTTGCACCATCCCCAGGAGGCAGAGGATGCCCAACTTCTCCCAGCCCTTGCCAGAGGAATGCACACTCTTGGGAGCTGGTGGATCCAAGACCAACAGTGGCTGCAAAACCAACACCCAACTACTCTCCAGTCTTGTCTTTGCTAACGTCTGTTTTCATTCATATCAGTCTGCCATTGCTGCCATGGAATTAGAATTAGAAATTAATTAGAAATTAATTATATAAAGACATTAAAGATATTTAAATAGGAAAGTTCAACCCACAGTTCTGGCAAAAAAGATTCAAATATTCCTAGACCACACCCCTCTTACTTTCCCCTTGATGCTTCAGATACCATCACTTAACTGGTTTCTTTCCTGCACGTACTTCTATACTGATGTCGACAAACAAAATGAGTCGGCTGCCTGGAGGCTTTGCATTGCCTTGGAGAAATCAGTCTGGCCCCTTCTGCCCAAAGCCCCTGTTTCTGTGCACACAGATGGAGCCTTCATGTAGCGCCCGAGGTTTGGGATTTAAGTCATCAGCTTCTGAAAGATGAAGCCCCAAGAGCAGTGCCCAGGAGAGCACAGGTGCCCGGTAACGCATCTCAGGCTCTTGCTTTTTATTTATTGGGGTTTTTCCACAGGAGATATGAAAGCATCAAAAAAAATGCACCACCATAACCAAAAGGCTTGCCATGGCTGTGGCAGAGAAGACAAGGGAAGTTTCCAGACACCGACCTACTCTTTAATCTTCCCTCCAGCCCTCTTTCCCAAGACAAAAGCGGGTGGTTCCGGCTTGTTTTCCTGTGGCAATTCTTTTCTAAGTAGATGGGCCTTTTCAGTCCCTATGGAGACTCCATACCCACTGTGACTGAGCTCTTCTACTTCTCTCCTCTCCTCTCCCCAGGTTTGCTTTTATCTGTGTCTAGTTGTGCTTTCTGTGACCTCTCACATCACACACTGCCTTTGATGTTGGTGCTGCCACAGAGAGTATTTTTGTGCTTTTTTCCTGCAATTACTTTACTGTTGACTCATAACGTCTCTTTTTTTTCTGCACATTTTTTTAGTGCGTAAACATATATCTACCCTCACCTCAATTCCCTTCTGCTCACTTGTGTGTTCTCCCAGGGGGCAGCCAGCTGACAGGGACAAGCAAGAGGGGATTTAACTGCACCTGAGATCAGGGAGTCTGGCTTTATCAGAACATCCAACGATGGAAATGTAACCCCAAATTTGTGCTGCAGTGGAAGCGTGCCCCTTGGCAAGGATTCGAGGTGGAGAGGACTCCCCCCAGGACGCAGCCCTGTGCTTTCCCAGGGCACGAGCCTGTTTGCTCTGGACCTGGTGTTCTGCGAGGGCTGGGTTAAAGGCCCCCGCGTCCAGCCCCTGCTGATCTGCTGCTGTAGTATTTTTGTCCAGAGAGCTACTGGGAACGAGTCCTAAATAAACTTTGCAGAGATGTCTGCTGGAAAGGATGTGAAAAATCGGTTGTGTGGCAGATGCTTTTCTGCAGAAGCAGCCGGTGGTGACCAGAGGGAGCACGGCCAACGCCTGGATGCTACGGCTCCATAGCTTTGTTTCCGAGACAAACCAGCCTTCCCACCATTTGCTGCTCAGGGACTGGTTTTCAGAATTATTGGCCTTTGCTAATGACAAATAACAAGGGAAGCAAACAAAAAGCAAAGTCAAGAAGAATCAATGTGCTTAAAGAAGGCAGATAACTTCTGTATGGGTGCAGCTCGTCGGATAAGCCTGTGATGGTGATTCTTGTATTTCACACGCAGACCGCTCTTTTCTAGGGATGAGCCAAAGCTGCTGACAGGCAGGAAACTTCTCACAGACATTTTTTCACAACAACCCCTGTAAAGGTTTAATCTGCTCTTCCAACACGGCCTTTCTGGGAGAGGAACGTAATGAGTGGAAGGAAACAGTAAAGGGTGTAAGAAAGTAACAGAGGATGGTAAAGAGCAGAAAAAAAATGCTGCTCAGATTAACACCTGATGAGGATTATCAAGACAGAGAGACAACTGGGTTTCTAAAGATTGGCACTTCACTATCTTCCAGCCAGAAGGCAGCTCAGATGCTGCTTAACAGTTATAAGAGGAAACGTTTCACCTCTCAAAACATTCAATGAGACTCGTATCTCAATTAGAAGCCTCCTTTAATGATCATTCTGTTCAGAAAAGAGCAAGGCCAAATCCTGATTAATTTGACAGGCTCTTAAGCTGACTGCTAGGGCTGGAGATGTCAGAAGGCAGGTCTGATGGGGGTGGCATCGATCTCATCACTTTGAAGCAGAGATTCGATCAGGATGGAAAGCACAGGGTGACCCATATGGGCTGAGCTTGAGCATCCTTTCAGCTTTTTGGTGAGAAGTAACTGGGTCCCCAGGAAAGCAGGTGTTTGGCGGACAGAAAGATGAGGGATAATGAAGCCAAATCCATGCCCGGCATGATTTTGTTGGCTTTACGGGACAAATGAAATGGGAAAATGGCAAAATGAATGTGTGAAAGATGAGCACAGACTAGCATCAGAGAAACAAGAGGTACTGGTCTGAAGTGAAGAAAAGCCTGAAACTCAACTCGGTATATGCTGGTGGAGATGACTTGGCTCTTGGGATCTCCAGAGGGGCTGGAGGGGAGGAGGAACCTTCAAGGGCCACCAAGGGCTGGAGAGGGGGTGTGTCCCCACCAGCATGTCACGCTGGGACCCACAGACACCCTTCAGGGTGGGTGCTATGGCAAGGCAGGGTCCTTCCCTCAGCCTCCACGGTGGTGGTAAATGGCAGGAACATTTCCCCATCTCCTCTCCCACTGGCAAGAGTCCAGGTGGGAAGGTCCTGCCAGATGCCTGCAGCACCTTCCTGACTCTGAATGCAGAACAGCAAGAAAGAATGATGTCACAGCAAGAGAGCTGTCACAGCAAGTGTGATATCACAGCAAGCGAGCCATCGCAGTAAGTGCGATGTCCCAGCAAGCGAGCGATTGCAGCAAGTGTGATGTCACAGCACGCGAGCCATCGCAGCAAGTGTGATGTCACAGCACGTGAGCCATCGCAGCAAGTGTGATGTCACAGCAAGTGAGCCATCGCAGCAAGTGTGACATCACAGCAAGCGAGCCATCGCAGCAAGCGTGATGTCACAGCCAGCACGCTGCCTCAGCAAACGTGATGTTGTAGCAAATGTGATATTGCAAGTGCCGTTGCAGCAAGCGAGCCATCGCAGGAAAAGTGCTGCCTTCTGCATCCTAGGCCACGATCCCGAACCTGGGGAACGTCAGCGCCAGGAGCTCACCCTTGGAAAAGCATCATCCCTCCCTATGGAGGGGGCAGGGCAATGTGAGCAGCAGCAGCAGCAGGAAAACCTCCATCAAGTGAGAGCAGGGTTACTGAAAACAGGTTCTGAGAGGGAATCCCAGGGAGCGAGCAGCTCAGCTCCACGGTCCGTGGAGGGCCCTGCCCTCCTGGCCTTGTGGCAGCCACGGTCGCTGCCTCTCTTGAGTTCGGCTGCCAGCTGAAAATGAATCTCGAGCGTCTCATCTGAAAACCTTTTACAGATATCCTGCTGACATGCTAATAGGAGAACGTGGCAAACAAAACAATACGTGACACCCAGCTTGCCCCTCTTCTTTGAAAAACTCAGATGTTTTCTTGTCACAAAGCTGCTCATTCTTTCCTCTCAACGTAAACATTGTAATGAGAATGAAGTGGTTTTCTGTGACAAAATGCTATGTGTTGATTTTTAAGCAAAATTAACATTTTGTGAAGCAAGTGAAAGAGAAAGGAAACTCTCTGACAAACTCTGTGAGCAAAGAAATTGTTGTTTTATTTTCTGAGCAAATTAATCTCACTTTCCTTGGATGCCCACGCAGATGCAAAGCAGCGTCCATGGGGACTCGAAAGGGAAGTGATTAAGAAAGTGAGCGAGTTTCCTGCCTTCGGGCGTGTGAGTCAAGAGACATGGGATCTTCTTGTGATGTGTTGCTAATTACTCCAGCTCCTCAGATCTTGTGTCTTCACACAGCTTCAAAAAAGGTGTATAAACATCCTTCCCTTCCCTGTGCGATTGCAGTGTATAGATCATTAACCCCAAAGAAGCTGCGGGGATGGTGCGTCTCATCACTCGCGTCAATAGTCTCACTGATTTCAGTGGGACCGTCAGGGTGGTCAAAGGTTCTCCATGTCAGCTTTAGCTTCTGGATGTCAAAGCTAAAAACAAATTATTGCCTGTATCTCTAGCCAACTGATGTTCAGGTTGACAGCATTTATCTCTTCTTAATTTCAGACTTCACTATTCTTTTTTAACCACAGGAAGCCTTGAGGAGTTTAGCTGGACAACAAAATCAGATGTTTTCTGCACTGATATATATTCTGCATTGGGTGGGATGATGATAATATCGTGTAAACGGTTGGTCTTGATGATCTCGGAGGTCTTTCCCAAACTTAATGCTTCTGTGATAAACCCGAGAGGTGTGCTGCCTCAGGCAGAGGGCTGGATGAAGCTTTTCAAAGGTGTGCCTAAGGGTGTTGCAGATGAGCTCAAAACTTTCTGCCTACACAAGTAGGATACCCTGGTGCCTCCAGGAAGATACCAAGGTACCTCGCCAAGAACTTAAAAAATAGACAATCTGCTTTTGACAAGTCATCCCTGCAATTCACAGATAGCTCGTGTTTTGTTCTGGGTACAGCTACCAAAATTCAGAGATCAATCTCACATTCAGTGCACTTTCCAAAAATTCATCACAGCCGCTGAAGCCCAGATCCGTGCTCGGGCACCACGGTCCTGTTCCTCACTGAGCACCCAGCTGGTTTGTCTGTCCTGGGTCAGGCACACCCCAGCGTGGCGGAGAAGGGTTCCCTTGTCAGCAACACTCTCACAACGCCCCTCCTTGGGTGGAAGAGACCACAAGACAGGGACAGGGACCCACTTCAAGATTTAATCTTCTTCACCACTTGGCAGATTTTCAAGGAAATGACATTTCACCAAAATGTGGTGTTCAAAGTGAACATACTTCATTGGGACTTACCTCTTCCAAGTACATTCTCATGTTTGTTCTGAAGCACTCTCTTTAGAGAGACATGGGAATACCCAAGTGGAAAAAAAGAGTTTTAAGGGTCTGGTTTTATTTTTTTCTTAATATAAAATTCCATTTTTATGGAATGTAAAGTTTGTGTCATGTTTCAGCAAAGGTAAATCTTAATTTCAATGGTCTCCATGAAGCAGAATGGAATGGCTCCGTTTGGTAAAAGTAAAGAGAAAAAATTAAATTTGAATTATCGTTCTCTCCTGCTAGGGATTTTTTTTTCTTTTAAATCAGAAATGTGACTATCTCATAGGTCCTGAGCAGCAGTAAGCAATCTCCTGTTGAGACAAACAGGAATTACATTTTTTGGCATCAGTGCACGAGTTGCCTAACGAGTTCCATTGATTTTTGCAGCAAGGCTGGTCTCCAGCACAAGCCCTTCCTGCTGCAGACCTTGGAGCTGGGAATGTGCAGATTCAGGCACTATTTTGACTACAACCTAAAGACCTTGCAGAAAAGTTGAAAAGATTCCAAGGTGCTGCCAGTGCTTTTTATGGGGACAAGATTAATGTTTGCTATATTTGCTGCATCCTTCCAACCGCTGCTTTCCTCCTCTTTCCAGTAAATACATCTGACTATTACTTAAACAAACTGATTCTGATAGAAGCCAAAACATAAGAAATATATTAGCAATATTGCTCTATTCTTAAAATCACAAGTCGATAGCAAGGAGAGCCCCAGCGAGTTTCTGGCTTGCTGCTGGGCACTGCTTGCACCAGGGCTCCTGCTTTGAACTTCCATAATAAAGAAATACAGGCTGCAGCAAAAAAAAAAAACCAGTCAAAAGAAGTACCCGCGTGTTGGAGTTTCAGCTAAACGTGGGTTATTTCCTTGTACTGCTCTTGCTGAGGTAGGACAGTCTTGCTTTACCTCCTGCAGAGCTTATGGCCCAAAGTGATGTGAGATGCGTGGCAGCAGGAGGGGAAAATAATGATTTAGTAGACGATCCCAGCCCCGAGCATGAGCTTGGCTACCGCTCGCTAGGAGTCTTTTTTCCCATTTCTGTGTCCTGGTGGGTACTGTGTGGCAGGACGGGTGCACAGGGAGCTGTCAGCACTGCCGCAGGCATGTCACCATTGCTGTCTTTTCTTAGGAAAAAAGAGGGATTTTTCCAAAGTACAGATTACTTGTTACTTGGAAACAGCTGGGGAAAACTGGCTTGTGATGCTGCAGATGGGCACCTGCTCAGCAGCAGACGGTCTGCTCAAGTGTGACGTCCGGAGGCGCTGGAGGCTGGGGACAAACCACCGGGTCGGCTTGTTTTGTGATGAGGGAGGATGTACCTGCAGGAGCCTTGCTGCTGCATATAGCTAGGCATCCTTTTCCATGCTCAATTTCCAACGGGGAAAAGAAGCAAATTCTGGGAGGCCTTTGGGAAACCTTCCTGCCCTCCTAGTGACTCGGGGCTGCCTGGGCACCGTGCAGCTGTGAGCGGCCGGGAGGCAAAGCCACAGCCCGTGGCTGCCCAGGTCCCACACTGCCGGGCTCTTCCTGCATCCCCCAAACTGACTTCTATCTCCCTCAGTATTGCGGTAACAGATGTTTTGCGCTGAGTTTTATTGCATGCTTTGGATTGCAGGACCTTGCTCTGAGATAAGGTCCCGAGGACATTTCCTGGACCTCACTGGGAGCTGGAGGCTACTGCTGTGGCCAAGGAGTCCCCTCTATCCACGCTCCCTTTCGGGATGCAGCAAGCTCTCGGCGAGCAGTGACTTCCTAGCCTCCGCTTACCTTTTTTGTCTGAGTGCTTCCTGAATATTCAGTGATGTGTAGGAAAAAACCTTTAAACCCACAGGGACCCTGGGATGCTTCATCCCATTCCCTCCCCAGTATTTAAATTGGAGTTTGATGTTTAGACCTTGGCCTCCTCTTGCCTTGCTGGAGAGCTCATGTTCCAGTCCAAAGGCCGGTACTTGCCTGTAGTGCCCTGGCTGGCTGTGTGGGGAGTGCAGGGGACCCAGTCTGCCCCGGGAGCTGGTTATCCCCTTTTTTGGAAGAGCCGGGCTGGCTCGGCACGGCGCCACAGGCTGTGCAGGGCTCTGCAAAGGCGAGGCAGGGCTCCTCCGTCCCACATTCCTTGCTAATTTTAACCAGTTCCCTTAAGCGGCTCGGGAGCAGAGGCCTGGAGAAGTACGGTCTTGATTTATTAGCCTTCCCCTTCTGAAAACTTTTGTTCAAGTGTCTTAGGACACAAGTAAAACCAGAATGGGAATCTCAGCCCGGAGCTGTAGAGATGTTTATCTATGTCATGAAATACTGCAAGTTTTTTGCAATGTCAGCAGTTCTTTCCCCCAAAGACATCCCAGCTCTAAGATGCTGGGGGAGTGGGAATTGCTGGCCGAGCTCTGTGAGGAGAGAAAAAAGTCTAAACAGAGGCCGTGCAGGGGCAGGGGACAGTCTGCTCCCTGTAGCACACAGAACACACAACAATGTGCTTTGCTTGAGGCAAGAAGGGTTTGGTTTAGGCACAAGGAAACTCGCTAGCGGTGAGCTCAGCTGAGTGCTGGAACCAACTTTCCAGCACCTCTGTAGCATCTGCATCATTGGAGATTCCCAAGGGCAAGTTCAACAAGCCTGTGCCAGGGAAAACAGGTAGAGCTGGTCCTGCCCTGGCGGGGAAGTACAGGCTGGAGGATCCCCGGCTACAGCGTCACCTCGCCTGTAGCACAGTCACTGACCAACCACCCAGCAGCAGCAGCCAGAGCCTCAGCAAGTCCCCGGTGCCACACAGGGCTGTCCCAGCACCAGGAGTGACCTAGGGCCTGAAAAGCAGAACGCTCGGCACCTCACTGGCTGTCCTAGCACTTTCTGCATCCCTCAGTTAAAAAGTTAGGGTTTATCCATCCCGGACTGCATCAGTAACGAAGCAGCATGAAATTCACAAACCGGGTGTTTGTGGACAAAACATCCCGAGGAGAAACAATAAACTTTTTCTTCCAACCCCTTTTTCTTGCTTATTTCATATTTGTATTTTGTTTGTACATGGATTTCACATCTATAGCCAAAAGGTCCAGTGCTCTGGGTGAGCAGAGCTTAGAGCTCTCTTTAGGCTTTGCCTTGTCTTACCCTTGTCATTAATGTAGAGAGGAAAGACAGTGCTCCTGCTGCACCCCCAGCCCCGTACCCTGCAGCTCAGGGAGCGTGCCCGGGGTTCCCCGGTGAAAGCAGCAGGGCTGGGGGCACAGCAACAGCCACCAAACAAAGACTGCAGCTTGGAAATGACACAACCCTTGCCTCGTTACTCTTACAGAACTAATGATTTCTCCAAGGTGTTTTGTGCTTAGGACTGAAGAATTAAGCAACGCTTTATGGTTTAAGGGGTTTTTTGTTTGTTTGCTTTAGATTTTCCTACCCAGCTGCCATGTACTTTCCGGCTCAGCCTTCAAAGCAAATTAGTTCTGCTATGATCAACTGATTTAAATAAATACTGGTTGAACGTCTGAGGTGTGAGCCAGTGAGGGAAGTGGGACTGGAAAGCCTCCAGCCGTCTGTTTTCTCCCAAGGTGGAGCAGGAGGTCCTGCCCCGGAGCACGGCCCTTGGACATGCTCCTCGGCAGGGAGGGAGGGATGAGAAAGAAAGCGGGACGGTGAGGATTGCTAAAAACAGCACTGCTCACAGCCGCCACTGCTGGCATCTTCTTGCTGGCAAGTGGCTCGATTGCTGCCTGTCATCGGCAGGGTGTTTCCAGTTTGGCGTTGGGAGCACTGCCTGGTGCTTTGCAGTGTGCTCCCGAGTGACCACTCTGAAATTCCCCTGGCTCAGGTCTGCCTGACAGGGCAGGTTACTGATGCTTGTCCTGGTGCCAGTGCTGGGTAGAGCTGGTGTTTCTCTTGGCTTACCTGGGCTTCTCTCCGACCCCTGTAATCATCCCAGGGGTTACGTTATTGTAAATGAAGCATGGAAGTTGCAGAATAAAAATGAACAGAAAAGGAAAATCCTAATTAACTCAAATACTGCAGCATGCCAGCCTCTGGTCCTGGCAGAGCATAGCCTTGCAGGAGTCCTGCATGAGGGACACTTCTCTGTCCCCTCGCTTTGCCTCTCTCTCTCTTCTTTTCCCACACAGAAGCGGGTGCTGCCCTGGGCTGATGCTCTCCCTGCCTCTCACACAGCCCATCAGGACGCACTCGCCATCAGGATATCGGATTCTGGAATGCTGCTGGAGTACAGCTTCAGTCTCTCCCACTTCTATGTTTCAGGACTTAAGGAGGGTCATAGTTTCTCCTGAGCTGCAGGACAGTCCCTTTGCCACCATCTGCAGGAGGCTCCTTGGGGCCGTGGCAGACCCCGAGCCCGGCAGCACTGCAGTAGGTGGGGCTGTGTTCAGGCGGGACATCGGCAGCCAGAACACCTCACAAAATCGTCATCTACTCCACAAGTTTTTTAGTGTGGAGCCTTTTCTGGTTACCTTCGAGCAGGGGGACTCTGCCTGAACTTCAGATGTCCTCTGTGACGCTCCCAGCAGATGTTGACTCTCATCCCCCAGCACGAGGTGGTGGCTCTCCAGGTATTTTACTCCTTTTTCTTGCAGGCACTGATTTCACTGATATCTCATTTCTGGCTGAGCCCTCTTGGTCCCCTCAAATGGGCATTTTAATGAATATTTCAGCACATTTCTCCACTTGCTGTGTTTCTGTTGAGCTATTTCCTCATCTCACACAACGGGCTCCCATTGTTACCAATGTGGTACCATCACTTGTATTTAGAGTAGGAAATAAACAGAATACAGTTTGTTCTTCTGCTTATCTCACTGTGGGAAGAACTTATGTCCTTTTTAAAGAGGCTGGGTTTTGTGTTGGGTTTTAATTTTCCACCAGGGCTTCTGTAAGAGAACACCTTTGTTCCATCTCCATTTCCCAGTTACCTCTGTGGGGCTGTAGGACTGTGGTTAATATCCAACTCTGCTCAGTTTACGAGCGTTGTGGACTCCCGGGCAACTCTCCATGCAGGAAACAAGCTCCTGTCACCACTCAATGAAAAATGTAATTTAATTCTTGAAGTGCCCTCGAGTCTAGCTCGAGTGTGTGCTACATTTTAGTGCTTTTCTTAAGTAATGCCGGTTTTCTTAAGGAATTTCCATTATCTTTAAAGCTTTAAATAGGAATGAGGTTTGTGGGAAATGCTGGTCGAGATTTCCCCAGGACTGCATCCCGCTGGACAGACCTGCCGACGGCTCCAGTGTCTGTGTCCTGAACCCAGGACAACCCGCAGCAGCCTGGAAACAGAAGTTACTCCACAAATCACCGCACCATATGACTCTTTACGTAATTTACTTTTATCTCATGCTCTGAATCTCCTCNGTATATGCACTGGTATTTGCTCTGACCGAAAAAAAAAAAGAAAAAAAAAAAAAAAAAAAAAAAGGGTATCTGAGTAACAGCGGGAGATGAGGAAAATGGATGTGAGGAGATAAGAAGTTTAGCCCATTAAACTGCTCTTACAAATCTCAGAAGCATTCGCCTGTGGTACTATAAATTGAAATTCCTAATCCTCCCTGATTTGCTACAGCCGTAACGCTTTAATCCACCTTGTTTTCTCTCCCAGATACTTCTCTCCTGATCCCATCGTTGCCTGATTAAAAGTAGTTTGGAATAATCAAACAGCCAGGGAAGGAGGAATAGGAGTGTCCTAGTGAGAGGCAATTTCCGAAAATGAGATTACATTTAAAAAGACTTTTCACACATTTCGTTGAAGTGACAGTCTCACAAGTTAGAGACGTGGAGAATAGATTTACTTTTCTCAGTATAAATTGATGCTGTTTCTCCACAACATGAGTCATCGTTTTCTGTTGTTATGAGGATGGAACAAGGAAATGGTGAAAAATAATACTCTATATAACTAGATGTCCATGTTTATGACCTAAACCTTATTGCCAATATCTCTGACTTAGCTCAAACATTAAACAATACCATCTAAAAGTGTTGAATAGAAAAAATACATGTTTTCCTTGATAACCAACATTTTAGGCCAGCTGAAGACCCTGCAAGGAGTCATAGAATCATAGAATCGTTGAGGCTGGAATAGACCTCTGAGATCATCAAGTCCAGACTATGACCCAACACCACAACACCAGCTAGACCATGTCACTAAGTGCCACATCCAGTCTTTCCTTAAACACCTCCAGAGATGGCGACTCCACCACCTCCCTGGGCAGGCCATTCCAGCGCCTAATGACCCTTTCCGTGAGGAAGGGCTTCCTGATATCCAACCTAAACCTCCCCTGGCGCAGCTTCAGGCCATGCCCTCTTGTCCTGTCACTAATTGCCTGGGAGAAGAGCCCGACCCCCACCTGTCTACAACCTTCTTTCAGGTAGTTGTAGAGAGTCCCTGTCAGTGACCAGAGAAAGGGCTGGTTTGGCCGAGGGGAGCAGATGGGCCGGGGGCAGCTGAGCTCGGGCAGGGTCTGCGAGGCGTAGCACAGCCCCGGTGTCAGGGCAGGGCTGGGCAGGGAGGAGATGCCACAGCCTGGGTGAGGACCTCTAGTTCAGACCACCAGGGTTTTACCCTTCTGACATCCTTGGCTGGGCTGCCAGCCTGGCAAACTCCCAGCCATGCTGAATCCTGAGCATGGAGAAAACTCCTGCACCGTCCCACAGAGCTTGCGGCGTGAGCAGGAAGGGACTGGGGCACCCGGCCCGCACGTGAGCTCCTCAGGCTGTGTCATCGCTGTGGGTGCAGAGTCACAGAATTGCCTGGATTGGAAAAGACCTCTGATCTCATTGATTCCAATCTTAGCCCAGCAGTGACAAGCTCCTTGTGAGAAGTCTTTGTGCCTCCTCCCCGTTCCATCCTTCCTCTCTACATTATTTCCTATATTTCAAACTCAAGCTTCTAGTTTGGGGATGCTTGGCACAAGTCAAACTTCCCACCCTCGTGTGCAAAACACGGACTCTCGACGGTGCCTCGGCCCCGTGTTCCCCGGAGCTGCGTCACTGCCTGGCGACCGGGTGAGAGACCTCCCAGCTGCTGCTCTCGGCTGACCGGATTATCTTGCGATTCGTCAAATAATTTATGAGCATTATCGGTTCAAACCACTGCAGCCCTTTGGCGCACGATTACATCACCGTGTCCCCCAGGTACTGGCAATTAAGCACCACCCAGAGCTCCGAGTGCTTGTTTTCTGTTCTTCATATAGAAAATCAATTAGAGGTTCTCGTGCAGTAAATGTCAATTGTGCTAACATTACGAAATCAGGAACAGCTGTAGCTATGGAAACTCTCAAGGCAAGACTCATTTCAAGAGTAAATTATGACAAGAAGCTTTTAATGGATGTTTTTAAACAATAATTACAAAATTTAAAAGCTTAATTTCCTAGATGTAAGTTAATTTTAGTTTTTAACTGTTACCAGTTGTCCTGAGTTGGGTTGGGGTTAATTATCCCCAGCAGCTGCTGCCCAATCAGCAGGGAAAGGCTGTGGCTGGGAGGGGTCACAGCTGGGATAAACAACTGATCCAGCCAATGGGACAGTCGATACCATGTGGAGTCCTGCCCCTATATAAGGGGAGGGCTGGGCCTAAAGCAGGAGCCCCTGTTTTCAGCTTGCTTCAGTGTGGGGAGCAGGGAAAGCGGTGTCTTGGGTACAGGTAGAGCCTTGCAGCTTCTATAACTTGCTCTGTCTCTCATTCCATTAGTACTGATGTTTTCTTCTCTCTTGGTGTTGTTTTATTAAGATGTCCTTATCTCAACTCCCTGGGGGCTTGCTTTTTTTTTTTTTTTCCTCCTTCCTCCATGTTTTCCTCCCCATCTGACAGGACTCAAGTGGCTGCAGGTGTTTAGCTGCTGGCAAAGACTAAACCATGACATTTGTGTAGGTTCTCAGACACTTTAATCAATATTGACACAGAGGAAAATGTTTTATCAATGTTTGTGTCCAAAGAATCAGTATCATTATATATCTTGCTTAAAACTGTTTGCTAGGACTATCTCTGCTGCTATTTTGGAGGGGAGTGTGCTTTTCAGATGACTAGGGGCCCATCTTTACTGTTGATCGTGGTGTGATTTATGCTTTACAGTTATGTAAAATGACATCAAGTGTGTGAAAAGCAAACTCAGAACTTTCTGTGTGAACCACCCTCTGTGTTCCTGGGTTCTAGACTTTTCCACGTGCAGTGCAACAGCTGCAGGTACCACTGAACAAATCTCGTATTTGTCATCCTTTTTTTATTTTATTACTGCACTTTAACTCACTTTAAAATGAATGCAAGAACAATGCAATGCTCTCTTTTTTTTTTTTGTCCTTTTTCTTTTTTTTTTTTACTTCATCTTGTTGTAAATTCTAACCTGATTCTGGTCTGAGTACCACACAAATTAGAAATAAGGCTCAGTACTGCACATCATGGTACCCCTAGATATATTTCAGCTCTTATCAAATGAAAATCTGGTTGTGGATCTCTATCAAAGTCTGTGGATCTGTGTTAATTTCTGTGTTTATTTGTGTTAATGGATTAGTCCAAAGCAGAGTGCCAAAGCCTGATGGAAACATCCTGGCTAGGAGGAGAGCTCAATCGCTGACTGAGACAACTGCCGCTGACTTTGCTCAGTGCAGATGTGAGCAGTACAAAAAAAATGCAGCAATGGCTGGGGTCTGGGGAGTGGGTGTCACAAGGGGACCCAGGGGTGCTGCGGAGGAGAAGGAACCAAGAGAAGGAAGCCGGGGGCCAGTGAGCAGCCCCCAGAGAGGGCAGCCATGGTGGGCATGGGCATGTTGGACCCAGTCAGGGGGAATCTGGGGCTCGGAGAACAGCGAGGGCAACACTGGTATTGCAGGTGGTGAGCACAGGGCACGGAGCCTTAAGGTACGATCCTAGAGCCGCCGGGCACCGGAGCCGGCTGAGAATGAGCATGCTGTGCGGCTTTTTTTCCTCTTGTGTTTTTGTTTTCATAAAGCTCTTCCACCTCCTACATAAGTCTTTGCAAATCAGGGCAAAACAATGAAGCACGTATCAGCTCAGTGAAGGCTGTAGCTGTTCAGCCTTCGACTCCCTCTGCCTGCAGAAAAGCAAACAAATTGTCATGAGAGATTACTTTGTCCCCGCCGCCCCCGAGCACGGCTCGTTTTCAGCAGCTCTGTGGTCGGGACTGCCTGATCCCAAGCAGGATGGGAAAGTCCTGTCCTGCTTGTGGATGCCTTCCCATGGAGTCAGTGTAAAGCGTTCCAGAAGCAATGTCTAGGAAGCAAAGCAATGGGGTCTTCCAGAGCCTCTGCTTGGATCATACCGACATTATCATAAGCTTTTGACCTTGCTCTCCAGGCTTTTAGGAAACAAAAGACTTGGGGTGCGTTACACAAGTAGCAAACTTGTCTTTAACAGTCTGATAAAGTTTTCTAATGGCTTAAAAACAATGATTCAAGGAGGACATGTTGGTGTCAGAAATATTCAGCACAATCACATCAGGACAGATAATATTCCAATACCTGCAGCAAGTGTGCTTCAGTATCAGCCAAAACCTTTGTGCTTTAAATAGACGTGTCCAGTGCACAACAGTTAGTTTAGCTCTGGATGTCGAGCTGTGTAAGTTGAAGTTGCTCAAACATGGGCCACAGGTGGGGGTCTGGAGCTGAGGGGGGAGCAGGGGATGGGGGACTTTCTCCTGTGCTGTAAAGGAGGTGGTAGGGGAGCTACAGCCTGTGGTGCCCTCGGCGAGGTCCTGCCCCCAGGGTCTCACGGGACACCTCCAGCAGCAAAAGATGCCATCAACGTGGGTGAAGTGAGCTGTGGATGAAAGGAGTACCCTATTAGTGGATTAGAAATTTGCAAAGTAATGACAGGGAAGCAGCTTAATGCACCAGCTAGAGATCTTACGGAAAAGGGCAACAGGATTTACTGAGAGATATATATACTTAAATTTTAAATGAAGCAATGGATGAAAGGAAAGAAACTTCTGTTTCATAAAGCACTGCGGTTTCCAAACTACCCAAGCACTCTGTCTGACCAAATTAATAAGCCTGGAGTCTGCAGCAAAGCGCCTTACATGCAGAAAGCGAACGCTGTGTTTAATGCGGTGTCTCGGGCGCACCAGATGTATTAATAAAACTTCCATAAGTGGAGCTCCATTATATAAACAGGCCAAACCAATGTGCTTAAAGACTTGCTTGAAATCGTTGTAGGAGTGGGGTGAAGATGGCTGGATGAAATCACAACTGCACAAGTGCAATCCAGCCCACCTTCCCACACTGCTCCAATTTGACCAAATTCCCTCCTCATCAACCCACAGGATGCTGAGTGTTTCACACAGCGCTTTGGGCTTCCAAAGCAGTGGTGGGAGCAGAGCAGGCAGCTCGGAAGGCTGTGAGCCAGCGTTTGCCTGTTGGTACCTAGACACGCAGTCCTGCTCCTCTGTATCCCCGCGGCTACTTCCCTGCGCTGCAGACACCCCAGAGTGTGACCTGCCCACATTTTGAAGGATCTGTTCCAACAGCAAAAGATCAGTAAATTATCACTTTAATAACGGGAAGTACTGTTCTCTGCCACAGGGACGAGGCAAATTGACAGAGGCAACATCCCTCCAGAATGCTGTCGGCCAGGGTGGAATTCAGCTCTCAGAGCTGGATGAGAGTTTCATGTGCTTGGATGGATCTGGCCAGGATTTTTCCCTCTTTCCCCTCCCTGTCATTGTGCTCAAAACAGCGGCTTTGCCCCCACCAGGACACTGCAGCTTCCACCAGCCTGAAATGCTGCTCCTGCACCCCTCGCAAAATCTGTCAAGGGGCGGGTGATAATTCCACTGCCAAAGCCACAGGCAGGAGCTGAAGGGATGACAAATGCAGCTCTTGCCCCTGTTTTTCTGAGCGAACAGCCGAGTGTCTGGGCTCCGAGGTAGTCAGGATAATACCTTCAAGTTAAAGAGCTGGTGGTACCATCAGCTGCTGAAATGAGAAGAAAAGAAATGTGCAAATCAGAAAAAAAGCCCTAAACCCAATTGAACGTGCAGAAGCTACAGGCATAGAGCATGCAACATAAAGATGGTTCTGCAGGGACACAGCAAGAATCTCCTGAGCCAATTCTAGTCCAGGCCAGTGTCCAGTGCTGATGCTGGGGTGGCAATCACCGCCTGCCTGATGGGTGGTGGTGGCAGCAACTCTGGAGCAGGAGCTGCCTGGGCTGGGCTGGGCAGGGCCCCTCAGCTCTGAGCGATGGGGTCCTTCTCTCTGGAGCCTGCCCATGGCTGCTCAGCCCTGGTCACCGTTACACCTTCGGGCAATGGGAGACAAGCCTCCTGCGCTCAGGCTTCAGTCCTGATGCGCGATCCTTTTGTCTGTGCTCCTCAGTTCCTGCAGCTTGGAAAAAAAAAGGGTCACTCCTAGCTCATCTTTGATTTCCCAGCAGCACTGGCAGCTCTGCCATCTTCACTCTTCATGCCGTCTCTTCCAAGCGGTAGAGATCTCGTCTATTTAAATTCTTCTTGATGGGAAGCTGCTGGGGCCCCCCCTCACCTTTTGGTCTTGATTCCTATCATGCATTAGTCCTCATGTAACCCCCTCTGGTTCTGTGCCCACTTTTAGCAGGAATTTTTTGGTTTTTGGCTGCCTATACTACCACATCACGAGCAGCAGCTAGTGTCACCTCACTCTTCACACTTCAGGGTTTTTTTCATTTGGTGTTTTTTTTTTTTTTGTACTAACTATTTCTTCCCACTGTGAAACTGTCAGCTGCATCCATCTGCAGATGGTGGCTGGAGGAGCACAGAGGAGCTATTTGAGAAGTTAAGGACACACTCTCAAACAGCCGCCCCATCGCTCTTGCTGACTCTTTCAGAGACCCTTGGTAGACTCACCAGGAGCAGTTTCCTTCCACAAACCCCCGCAGACTCTTCCTCATCACATCACCCCACCCACGTATCTGCTGATGCCCCTCTACCGGTCGGGGGGAAGCAGAGCCCTGCTCGGGGGTCATTGCTTCCTCCCTAAGAGTCACGTCAAGTGCTTTACAACCCCGTAGGCACTATTATAGGGGATCAATAGAAATACACTGCAGATCAGAAAGAGCAGTTGGATATTTCAGCGCTAAGCCTGCTTTTATTTTTTTCTTGCTGTGTCCCTATTATGCTGGCAGAGCGGGTACAAACCCCGCTGGCCTTGTCCCCTTCAGACAGGCACCTCCTCCTTGGGCTGAAAACAGAGGAAAAATGTCAAGGTCTTTTCTAAATCTAGGTCTTCCACAGGGGCCTGCCATGTACCGAGCTCTCAAATCAAAGCTAGTTAGGCCCTTTTCAGAACAAAAAAAATACTTCCATTGTAAACTGCACAACTGTTACAGCTGTCAAATACAAAATCTAATTTTAAAGTATCTTACTGGAATTGGACAAATTACAGCTCAGTGTTTGCAGAATGCCCCCGAAGAGTCCATGCAACCTGACAGTGCGCTGATATCTGTGGCAAATAACTAATCCTGGCTTGTTTGTGAGCTGCTTGCTCAGGGTAACGCTCCGAGACCCGAGAGTTGCAATGTGGTACCCCTGGGATGAGGGGTCACCTACATCACCAGCCTGGTTTCCATCCCTGGAGCAGGCAATTAAACTTTGCTGTCCAACAGGAGAAAAAAAGGCTGGGCTGCGACTAAACCGATCCCAGTGAACCTCATTTTGCACAGAGGGATGTTCATGGAAAGCAGAGAGATGGGAGACGGGAGCGGCCAGAGCAGAGCTGCGTGTAGGAGCCATGGCAGTGAGCCACTTGTCACAGTGCTGGCTCAGCTACCCCCTTCTCCAGATGACCAGAGCGCAGTTCCCAGCCTGGCAGCGGAGGTGCCCGGCAGCTCCTGGAGCGATGCACGGATACACTGATAGCTCCTGTTGGCCCACTTGTGATGTTGTTAAATAAGCACCAGTGTAATGAAGTAGCTTGTTTACATCTGAGACAAAGCTGTAAGGACTGAGCTGCCCTCACCTTACCCAGTGATTACACTGGCACAGCAGGGACTGGCACAAGAGACCATGGCAGGTATTAACCCTCTGTGTTCTGTTTGCCAGCCCCATTCTGAGCTGGTTTCCCCAATGCAGGGAGGGGGCAGGGGGTGCCCAGCCGGGCGCCCGTGGCAGCTCCGCTCTGCCAGGCTGGATGGAGTCCTGGGGGAAGAGTCCCCCACAGCACAGCTCAATGCCAGATCCTGGGTGTCCACAAGTCTGGGTAAGAGGAGTAGCCAGAGCATCAAATAAACTTCCCACAGGCTGCTGCTGGCATCTCGACATTTGGGGAGCTGGTCGAGCAGAACGGTGATCTGCTGGGACCTGCTCGTTGCCGTTCAGCAGCCGTGTGGAGTCAAAGAGCGCAGCGGCTCTGCCTCTCCTACCTGTCCTGCCCAGCACAAAGGAGCCCTCTGCCCGGGGCTCTGCCAACCCCACGGCTGCAGCTTTCCCACGCCGCTCAGACACGGCTGCAGTTTTGCTTGCACTGCCCTTCACTTTTTCACTGCATTCCCATCAACCACCTCACTTTGTGAGGCCTGTGACAAGAAGACACCAACCAGGATTTCTTTTATTTCCCTCTCTGGCCAGCCTAACCGGGTGCAGATCCAAATGTCCCGGGCACATGCCCATTGGGAGGGCTCCCCGATACAGAGGAAATAATACTCATTCCTGAAATGCTGGATTAATCCGAGCTGTCAGCGGCTGCTTTCAGAGCACTGAGATGGTTGGGATTACATTACAGAATAGCTGCCATCGTAAAGGGCTCGTCTGGCGCTCGTTGCCCACGCAGCACCCATGCCATGAGGGACGGCACGACGCCACGGTGACAGGGCTGCGGCACCCCGGCCGGCACGGCTTCCTGCTCACGTACGAGGTGGCTACCGGAGCCGCACGGTCCAGAGGAAAAGAGCAGAGGAGGGGTGTGCTACAGGTGGACAGGAGGGTGACTCCTCTCATCCAGGGCAGTGACATTTCTGCAATCCCACCGGCTCCTTCTGCAGAGAAAAGGGCTCTATTTTAAGCAGGGTCACTTGCTAGGCTAATGAGAGGCCTATAATTTACATTTGCACCAAACTGTTTTCCCAGTGAGAGGGCCCATTTCACCTCATTATATGGATTGTACCCTTTTGTACACAATTTCACTAAGAAGATTAGAACAGTCACAGTGCCAGTGCTAAATATAAAACCACATTAAGCTTCCAATATGGAGTACATCCGTCAGGACCTCCCGATCAAACTGCTCCATACCCAGTGCCCATTCCCAGCATGAGTCCCTGGCTCACTCCTTCAAACCAGAAATGAACAAAAAGGCACTGAGAAGTGAGGGAGAGTTGAACAACACAACGGACGGCTCCAGAGCTGCCAGAGGAGCCTGTAGGGAACGTGACCACAACCTGCAAGTACTTACACCAGGTGATAGTAGAAGATATTTGGTCTTGTAGGTATCATTAAGTGGGCAGAAGCTGCTGAGGGTCCTGGAGCAGGAAAGGCTGAGAGCCCTGGGGCTGTTCAGCTGCAGAAGAGCAGCCCCAGAGGGCAGCTGAGCAAGGCTGAGCAAAAGCTCAAGGGCCCCCGGGGGGGCAAGAGGCTGGGACCAGACTCTGCTCAGGGGTGCCCAGCACCACGCCAAGGGGCACCAGGCACCAACTGGAACCCAGGAGGTTCCCTGGGAGCAGGAGGAGCAACTTGTTTGTTGGGAGGGTGTTGGAGCCTGGCCCAGGCTGCCCAGAGAGCTTGGGGAGTCTCCTTGTCTGGAGAGATTCCAAAGGTGCCTGGACCCTGCGCTGCTGGGCCCCCTGCTCTGGGTGGAGCTCAAGGGTTGGATGAGATGATCTCCAGAGGTCCCTTTTAGCCCCTACCAGCCTGTGATTGTTGTGATTCTGTGAAGGCATCAAAACTGGAGCCAGAACCAGCCTTTAGGGTGCTGGACCATCAGCCCTGGTCATTCAGGAGGGTTTCCTAACCTTTCCCTCCCAGCCTTTGCACTCATTCAGACTGAGGGAAGGGCTCTGGCCCAGTGCTAGGCAGCTGCTGCATGTTGGTAGGACCATCCCCAAGCTGTCACCCAGCTAACGCTGGACATGAGTCCCAAGCAAGTGCTCTCCTCTCTCAGGGGACTTACGGAGGAGTCATCCTGCCTTGGGCCATAGGCACAGGGATCTGCAGGCGAGCAGGGTCCCTCGCAGGGTCCCTCGCAGGATCCCCTGGGGAACGGGTGCTTCTCACCCTCGTACCACTCGCCAGAGCGATGCTGTGCTGCAGAACAACCCTCACCAGCCAGCCAGGGACGGGCTGCGGTGACTCACCGCCTGTGCCGTGTCAGCAGGGGCTGCTTCTCAGCCTCCCCACCAGCGCAGTTCTTCTCATCGCGGATGATGCAGCCTGGCTGTGGCCTTTGTAGAGAGCCTTTGATGTGAATGCTACATGACTGCAGCCTAACAGCCAACGCTTGGGTCACACTAACCTTGTTTTGAACAGTCTTGCAGTCCACCCAGCCCATCTGTGGAGCTTATAAATGTTCATATAATAAATACATGTCTTCAGTGAGTCATGGTAAACGTGGCAGACCCGAGTGAAAGGACCACAGAGCAGCGCTGGGACACCAGATATCTGAGGAACGCAGCACCCAGCCTGTGTTACTCACTGAGGAGCTGCTCTGAGCCGTCCCTGCTCTGAGGTGGTCACACCCAGGGGGTAACAACGGCTCCTAGGCTGGGTCGGGGGCTTGTGCCCAGCCCTGGGCATCGGCCATCGCTGGGCAGCAGCCCGGGCCCCCATCGCAGCAAGCGGGCAGGGTGGGTGAAGGACACCCACTGTCCCTCAGGGTGCTTCACCCAAGGCATGGGTGAGCTGCAGCGTGGGTTTGCTGAACTGTCCTGCGACCTGGAAGCACCTCTATGAGACCGTAACTCCACTTTGTTTGCGGTGCACTCTGCTGATGGCTTTAAAATGGAAGAGCCTTGGAAAAGAAACCTGGAATGCTGCTCCAGTGGTGGTTTAAATCATAACAAATTTTCAAACAGAAGACTTTGAAGAGGAGAGGTAAAATGGGATTTTTTTTTTTGGCACCTACACCACAGTCAGTTTAAATTAGGTAACTGAATATCTATAAATTGTCTAATTAGGTCAACTTCCATTGCCTGAAATGCCCCAGCAAATAAGTGTTCTTCAGAGAAGGTCTTTTACAGCCCTTGTACCCATGTAGTGCTTCAAAATGATAATAATTCACTCAATCCTCATAACTGACTTGAAGTTTTCCAGAAAACGCTATGACTTCAAACAAATAAATTTCCCAGAAATGTGAGTCTCTACATATGGAAGGATTTGTGCTGAAACCCATGAAATATAATGATGTAAACAGTGACTCCAGAAGGGCATCTCTGTTTTTCGTAAAGCTCCTAATAACAGAGTTTAACTAAGAAAAAACAAAGTTGTTAAAACAAACCTGCCCTCTTGGTGAATCTGACACTGCCAGAGCTGTGCGCCGGCTCAGCTCTGCCTGCTGAGGCCTTTCCCATCCCTCCTCAACCCCCGCAGCCACTCACGCTGCTGCCCTCCTGCTGCCCACCCGCCCCGTCCTGGCCTCCCCAGACCTCCCCTCCCACTCTCCTGGGCACCTCTGCTCATCCCTCCAAGAGCAGCCTCAGCTCACCCCCACAAAAGCACCCTTGGCTTTCAGGTGGGTATCCCCGTCCCTGCCCTGGGTTAGGGTCATTGCTGCCGCCCCTGCTCCCACCACCCTTCCTGGGCTGTGCTCTGAGTAAGAGCAGGGAACCGTGCTAGACGAAAAATAAAAAAATTTCAGCAACAACCCAGCTTTTTTGCCTTTTTTTCAGGCTGTTGCTTCCCCAGTGGAATGGTCAGACCAATTGTGCTGTCATGAGCCAGAGGGCAGGGATAAGCAACCAGGGACAAGAAGGCTGGGCAATATTTTAACTAGCAATCTGGGCAAATAGGACCAAAAATACAGAGTCTGGGAGCCCAGCAGCAGCAGGTGGCTTTTCCCTGCAAATCCTGAAGGCCCCAGAGTGCTCCAGGGGCTACCTGGTCCCGCCAACCCTCACCACCATGCGCTCAGCTGGCACGCTCTCGTTCCAAGTATGTTTTCTACGAGCGCCGTATCGCGATAATCCAAAGCGAGCAGCCTGCCTGGGTGTTGCACGGCCTTCCTGCTGCCTGCCGGCTCCCCCGGACCCGTAAGTCTCTTCTTGGCAAAGCACGTTGCTGCTGGAGCACGAGCCCTGGGGAGTGAGACCATCCCCACATGAAAGTTTCACATCTGGGCAGCGCTCCCATGGCAGATGCCACTTGGCTTCATGGTGAGGAAGCAGATGGTGAGGAGGTGTTCACATAACAGATCTGTGATGCTTCCCACAGTGACTTCCCACCTCCCCTCCCCGCTTCAACATGGGGAAGAGTCCCATGGTGAGAAATTCTCCCTGCTGCAGGGGCTGTGCTGCATCCAGCACCGTCACTGAGATCTTTTGGGGATGCTCATCGGCCGGGCAGGGGGCCAGCGGTGCTCCTCCAGCTTCATCTGTGCTCGGGGTTTGGACAGGCTGGCAGTAAATATGCAACAGGAAGAAAAGAAGCTTTGAAAAATCTGTTTAAAGGATGATGAAGAGTTTCAGCCACCTCCAAGAGGATGTGGCTGCTCCCACACAAGGGTCTCCATGTTGGGGTGACTGGCACCAGCCCCAGCTACATTTCATCCCTGTCCAGTTGCCCCTGGCGCCTCATAGGAACAACGTCCTTGGTTACAAGCCGCTCTGCAAGGAGGAAGATGGGAGGAAGAGGATGGCCTCAGGTGGGGAAGAAGTGCCCGAGAGACAAGAGATGAGGGACAGAGATGTCTAAAGCACATAGACAGGGAAAATACCCCCAGCAGCTGCCGCGGGGACAGTCTGGGGGGCACCGAGAGACAGATCGGTGTCAGGGAAGTAGGTTTCCAGTGCCCTGGGAAGTGGAAGTGTAATGACATCTGCCCTGAGACAGACACTTATTGAAATCAATACTCCGGAGGACTTTTCTACGTGGTGATTTGAGCTAATTAACTCTCCAGTGTGATCTGAAGTCCTGCTGTGACCATGACCCATTCCTGGTGTTCAGGCTCCCGCTCCTCTCCTCGCTCCGAGTAACGCCTCCGTCAGCAGTGCTTCAAGCAGGAACAGAAAGCACCCGGGGTTGTGCCAACACACACCTACATGCAAAGGTCGCTGCAGTGCCTGGCCCTGCCCTCCCTGTGACAGATGAAACTGCAGGATTAGAGCCTTGCAACTGAACGATCGATTCCCGTCAGCGCCAGCCTGGCGAGGCAAATCCCTCTCCCCACCTGGTGATGAGACACGTTTTCTGGGAAAGACCTGACGAGGGGGAAGCCCACAGCTGGGAACAGGGACAAACAGGAGGCCAAAACCACTGTATTGAAAAGATGTGTTTTCCTCCCTGAGGTGGCTGCAGGGTCCGGTCAACACCTGCCTGTTGCACACTGCCCAGCTCAGGCTGAAAAGCGGATTTGCTCTGTGCTTTGAGAACATAAAGCAGCGAGTTCACCAGTACTGACGTGAATTTAGAGGGCTCAGAAGGCACGGCTGGAACTCCAGCACCAGCAGCGTGGGAGAAGATGCTGCAGGGCCAGGCAGGAGCCAGTGCTCGCACAGACACCACCCCCCCCGCCCCATTGCAAGGGAGATGTTGTTCAGCATCATTTTTTGTGATGGTTCACGAGTTGCGCTTTGTTTGCACTTATATTTATTCCATATGCTGTTTCTCTGGATTTTTGTAACGTTCCCCAGCGTGATGTCGATTTCTTTGCTCAAACAGCAGTGACAAGGCCCAGTTCAGCCACCTGCGTCACCAGGCGAGGACACCGCCAGGCTTCAGGGATGAGAGCAGAAATCACAGCCTTGTTAACCTGGCTGTGAAAGCCCCATTCAGGTGCCAACAGCCCACCCCAAAGCCCCCACAGCACCGCCAGGGTTGAGGGAGGGGATTTCTGCACAGGGTTTCTTTCTGCTTGAAAGGTGTGAGACTGTACATGACACAAAAGGGCTTGGTGTGGCGGAAGTTTAATGCGACAGATGACTGCGAAGTTTGTAAAACCAATTTCTGCAGGGTGAGACTCTTGTTCTTGATGTGCTGGGGCAGGATCCCCGAGCTCTTGGTTCCATCCTCTGACTCCCTCCCGAGCAGTGACAACTGTTGAGTCATCTCTGCAGCACAGCGACTTACAGAGCTGGGCAGCAGGGAATAGTATTTCTGTGCTGTCTCACTGGGGTCTGGTGCAGCTAAATTCACCTTATTTTCCCCATGAGCAGTGTGGAAAAGCCAGTAAATAAATCCAAAGGAAGACAAGGCTTGTGCTTGCAGAGAAATACCTGGTGGGCTCTGGTTGTGCCTCCCCAGATGCTGCTCTGGGATGTTACAGAGACGGCTGTTCACATTACTTGAAGTTGTTCCAGACTCATTCCTCTGATAAAAAAGGAATCAGATTATTAACAGATTTTCAGCCTGGAGAAGAGAAGGCTCCAGGGAGACCTTCTTGGGGTCTTTCAGGGCTTCAAGGGGCCTGGCAGAAAGATGGGGACAGACTTTGGAGCAGGGCCTGTTGGGACAGGACAAAGGGGGATGGTTTGAAACTCAAAGAGGGAGATTTAGAACAGAAGGAAGGAAGAAATTGTTGGTGGTGAGGGTGGTGAGAGCCTGGCCCAGGTTGCCCCGAGAGGTGGGGGCTGCCCCATCCCTGGCCCCATTGCAGGGGAGGTTGGATGGGGCTCTGAGCAACCTGCTCGAGTTGCAGATGTCCCTGCTCCCTGCAGGGGGGTTGGACCAAATGGCCTTGGAAGGTCCCTTCCCACCCAAACCAATCTGTGACTCTGATTACTAACAACAATTATGAATAACACTGCTTTTGATTTCAAAGTAATTTGCAAGTGCTCTATCACAAAAGCCCGCTGTGCTTGGCTCTGTCCCTGTTCACACAGTGCAGATCCTGCAAAGCCACCAGCGTGTGCTCACAAGCCTGGACACATGAAGCCTGGAAAACGCACAAGAATTAAACCACAAAACATCATCACTTGGGATTTAGTCTCATTTCTATCCTGGTCAAAAGATTTAACCCTCAATTTTTGCCCTACCCCATGAGACATGTACTGACTCCTCCAAGATGAAATTATAGTACTAGTGAATAGGTGCAGGGGGGGTTAGGGTGGGGTTTGGATTTTTTTTTTTCTCTTTTTACATTTTATTTTCAGTATAAATCTACCTTGTCTTCTATTTCCACCGCTGTCATCAGGTTCACAAGCCACAAAGCAAACCTCGGTTCCTGCTGACCCAGTGAGACTCAGCTGCTGCAACCTAGCAAGTGGCAGAGGAAATAAAACCTGTCTCAGGTGCCTAGCACAGGACTGTAATTCAAGGGCCTGTTAGCAAAGCACCCAGCAGCTACCACGGCCTGCAGGCACCTCAACTGCCTAAAAACCTTATTTTTCACATGGAGCATTTATTACCTCTTGGAGAGGAGCACAAGAGGAGCTGTCGGGGTGGTGGGTCTGGACACCTCCCTGCAGCCTTGAGCCCAGCCCCTGGGGGACAGCTTTAAGTGTCCTGGTGAGCTGAAGGTGGCTCAGGGTGGGCAGCTGCTGTCTGGCGGTCTGGGGGAGGTGATGGCAGGGGCTGGGGTCTCTGTGCCCTGGGGAGGTGGCACAGGCACCGGGGGCTGCGTTTTACGTCCAAGACCCAGCACTGTGCCAGCCCTTCCTCTGGTCTGTGATTGAGTTTCTTTCAATTGTCTGACCCAAACTTTCCTGAAGGGCTTTGCTGCTTTTCCTGTGAGATAGAGAGTCACAGATACCCCATCCCACCCCAATGCCCTGCAGCTCCTCAGCAAGGATCAGCTCTATTGTTTATCTGCTGAAAACCAGATCACCACCTCCCGAAATAGGGCAACCGCTCCATTAGTCCTTAATTGGTTTCAGTTTTTTCCTGCCATTAAAACTAATTAGAGCTACACAGCCATGTCTCGCTTGCTGGTTTTAATGAGGATTTTGATTTAGGTGAGCGGCAGCGGGCATGGGGAGCCTGCCTACGTGCAGGTCTGACGCACCCTGGGGCTCCCCTGGGTCTGACGGTAGGGAGGGGACCCGGAGCCTCCGGCCACCCTGCCCCATGGTGGGACAGCCTCACACACCCTGTGTTCCCAACACCGGACCCACGGCTCCACTTTGCTTCTCCTCCACCTCTACTCGTACCATGGGTCACACTGGGGCAGCCTGGGGCTGCTGTACCCAGCACTGGGGAGGCTGCCCCTCGAATCCTGGGATCAGTTTTGGGTCTCTCCCTCCCTGAAGTAGCTGAAGGGACTGGAGCATGACCAGAGAAGGACAACAGAGCTGGGGAAGGGTCTGGAGCAGGAGTGTGGGGAGGAGCGGCTGAGGGAGCTGGGCTTGTTGAGCCTGGAGCAAAGGAGGCTCAGGGGAGACATTCTGGCTCTCCACAGCTCCCTGAAATTCAGGAACTTGGAGCCAGGGGGCGTCGGGCTCTGCTCCCAAGGATCAAGCGGCAGGACAAGAGGAAGCAGCCTCCAGTTTTCCCAGGGGAGGTTTAGGTTGGAGCTGAGGAGTAATTTCTTCTCCACAAGGATTGTCTAGTCCTGTCTTGGGCTGCCCAGGGCAGGGCTGGAGTTCCCCTGATCCCTGGAGGGGTTTCCAAGATGTGGAGATGTGGTGCTGAGGGACAGGGCTCAGTGGTGCCCTGGCGGGGATGGGGGAACGCTGGGACTCCATGATCTTCAAGGGCTCTTCCAACCAGAACAATTCTCTGATTCCACACCCCCGTGCTGGCAGCTGGTGGCCAGGATGGACAGGAGGGGGCTCCTGTGACCTCACCTGTGGCTGTGATGGCCTTGGTGCCTCCTCTGTGAGCGTGGCCAGGTGCCTGCCATTCTTGCAGAATTCACTACCAGGCTGCTGGCAGCGGGAACACCGTCTTGCTTTCCCAATGGTCTCTCCAGTGGTGGCCGGGGAGGCAGCTGGTCTGGGGACCAGGTCACTCAGGGTGAAACACGAAAGCTGTGCTCTGATGTGACGTCGTCTTCTCCCTACAGATAGGACAAGGCGGTGGTTTCTAGCAAATGCACGCCAGATGGTCTCATCATGACCTTGAAAATGAGTAAGAAATTGTGTCACAGTCCTCTACGCATTTTTGAAAAGGAAATCCGTACCTTTACTAATTTTCTGAAAAATATTGTTCGCTGTTCTTCACACACAGAATTTTATCCATCGTCATAAACAGCCTTACACAAAAAAACCCCACTGATCTTGGTGGTACAGGTGTAAGTACTGTGTTTACTATGGGCAAATGAAGAAGAAATAAAATTCAACTTCAACCTCATTTCAATTTCCAAGTTATGAAAAATGTTTCTGGAAGGTACCTAATAAATGTGATGGATGCGCCCGGCAGTAATTGATCATTTCTCTTAAAAAAAATCCTGGCAAACATTTAATTCTACTATTCATTAAAATGTTGCCCTTGTGAGACATAATCCATAAAAATGATCTATCGAGTAACTATGATGTCAGTGAACTAAGGCAGAGGGTGAAGGGAACCTGGGGTTCCTCGGAGGCAAATCACAAATGCTAATTCCCTTGCAGGTTGATGCAAGTGCTCCCTGCGGCCACACGGCCCCCGCCTAATAGATGGTGACCGGCCTTTCTCCTGCCTGTTTGGAGTGTGTTACTGTTCAGTACTTCTGTACATTTTCAGGGTTCTGGTGTTGGGAAGAATGAAAACAAGCGCCTGCATTTTTCCTGCTCGGCTCCATCACAAGGAGCGTCGTCCTGCTGCAGCTCTTGGCTTGGCCCCGAGCCCCCACTTCAGCCCTGTGTGACCTGAGCCCCCCAGATCTCCTGGGTTTTGCCACCTCCCCCCTTCTGCATCAGGGCCTTTCCTAAATCACCTTGCTCCCAGTGGCAGGAAATTGCGATTGGAAGGTTTTGATATTAAAGGGCAGAGGATACGACCTCAAATAGCACGCCCTGGAATGTGTTGCAACGTTACTGGAAATTTAAAAGCAAAAACTGACACGGTTGTGAGTCAATAAAACACGGGCAGGGTGGGGATGGACCCGAGAGCGGTTCCTGCACACGCTGAGCTCAGGTCCCTGCTGGGCTGACCCTTTCCCCTCTGGCTGCGCAAGCTCCACGTCTTTGGTAGGTCGAGAAAAGCTGGATTTTGGCAGGAAGCTGATCCCCAAAGAAAGGGATTGTCCTTCTCCCATCACCCCCTCCCAGCACACGTCTCCCCTCCCAGTTCTACCCTTTGTCCATGGCAAAGCCCAGTGATGGGGACCGTCACCCTGAGCATCCCCAGCCGCGGTGGCCGCAGCCCATCGTGGGCTCGCTGGAGCCGCTCCGCACGCTTCCCCAGGAAACGGCTCAGTGCTCACTCTGAGAGCGTGCTTTATGGGCTCTTCTTTCACAGGCTTTACTTTTACAGCTTCCCTGACTGCCCTGCTGCTCTGGTGGCCAAAGGAATGGGCTTTATTGGTCCACGCCAATAAATCGCAGTGGACTCTTACAGCCCTACATCTATAAACCTATAAACCTAAATATCTGCCTGTCTAACATCACACTTGGGGAAGTAGCTGCTTTACTTCTGATTCCCCGGGTTATTCACAGGCTCTGGCGAGTCTATTTTTTCCAGCTGTATTCGCAGCTATTTCAGCACATGGCGTTAAGCTCGCCGCGCGGCACAGCTACCGCGACGTGCGCACGCTTCCTACACTGTGAGCAATCTGCAGTGCCGCCATCGTTCATTCGGCATCTCATCCCAAAACCAGTTTCAAACAGGAACGCATTTCATAGGAAGATCTGAGAAATTTAGATTCATGTCTTCTTTACCATGCGCTACTGATAAACATCTGCTTTTTGTAATGATATAAGTGAGAAATAACCTGGTAACGAGGGGAAGAGATCACATCTCTGAGGCGATTTTTCTTAGACAGATGTTTCCAAATTGATTGGTTGTGAAAGGAGGTTAAAGGAAATTATGATAAATTATTTTCTAAAATAGTGGGAGTCTATGATCATGATATAAAACACGAAAGGACGTAGCTCCATCCCCAAATTCTTTTCTAATGTGCAATCAATTGCCACATTAGCCACAAGAAAGTCACTTTTTGGTGAACGAGAGGGAGTCAAGAGCCAACAGTAGGCTGAGAATTTGTTGACTCAGGGCTGAGTCCTAGAGTAGAGAGATGAAATCGCGGGACTTGGCAGGGTCAAGTTGCAGCTATTTTTTTCCTGAGCGTGAGCTGTATTGGTGAGCGGCAAAAGCTGGGGTTTTTTTTGTTTGACACCATGCTACAGAGGAGTGCAGCGAAAGCACCCTGGCCCCACCACGCTCACGGCCAAGACTTCTGCAAACCCTCAGAACAGTTGCCTTCCCATTTTGTGTGGCAGAGACAGAGGTCAGTAACTAGCAGAGAAATCTAAAATTACAGGCAAGACGTTTGGCAGAATAATTTAGTCCAGGTGCTTTGAGACCCAAGCCTAGCGTTCTAATATCCAATGATTTTATCTTGTGAGATGGAGCTGTTTCTACAAGGAGGGTTTTCACCAGATGCAGAGCCCTTTTCAGTATTCACAGGTAACATAGGCTGTGATTAGCTTCCAGTTTACCTGGTGAGCAGATGGTGACTTGGGGTGGCAGCTCCTGCCCCGCAGAACCTCGAGGGCTTATTCAGCACTGGAGACAGATGATCTCTGCTGCCTTGCAGAGAGGGGTTTTGCACCATCAGAAACTCCTCAGCTCCTGGAATACAGACAAACTGTCAGATGAGAAGCCCCAATTGCTGCAGCTTCCCTTGCAGCTCTGCTGAGCTGCTGGAACAACCCTCCCCGCGTCCTTCCCCAGGAGCCCGTGTTCCCGACCCCGGCTGCGTGTTCCGTTTGCAGAAGCCTGGGTGACTTGGTGGCTGTGGGTATGTGGGAGCAGGCAGTGTGCGCCGCTGCCAGCCAGCCTCTGGATTTGCCTTTGCTGTATTGGGCTCTAGTGGGCAGTGTTATTTCAGCAAATTGCATTTTTGTGCAAGGAGACCTTCCTGGAAAGCCATGCCTGGATCTGCAGCCTGCTCACGCTGTTGACCAGTTACCTCTCGTGCAGTATGGAGGGTATTACAGGAATCCCAGTTGCGCGAGTCAGGGCATGCTCGCTCAGTGGAGAGCCCGTCGGTTCAGGAAGAAAAAGCTGCCCTGGTTCAGACGCTGCAACTTGCAAACCCTCTCAGCCTCTCTGGGCACGAGGCCGTTCCTGCGGTTGGGGTCGTTAAAATTAACCCCAGACCTTGCAAAAGGCTCTTCCCAACATCACATCACCGCAGCTTGCAGAGGAGGCATCTTGGAGACCCTTGAGATAGTGCTGCCAGATGTGGGACTGCTGGAGAGGGTGGGAATGAGACCCTCCCTGGCTCCAAGCTCCTGAATTTCAGGGAGTTGTGGAGAGCCAGAAGGTCTCCCCTGAGCCTCCTTTGCTCCAGGCTGAACAAGCCCAGCTCCCTCAGCTGCTCCTCCCCACACTCCTGCTCCAGACCCTTCCCCAGCTCCTTTGCCCTTCTCTGGCCATGCCCCAGCCCCTCCAGGTCTTTCTAGTATCGAGCTTCTCGAATGAGTCTAACTCCCTCGAAACCAAAGGCTGCTGGTCTAGCTAAAGAAGTCCTTTACTCACTTCCAAACTCTGTACACAAGCATGCAGCTGCATTTCCTGTTTTCTTTTGAAGTATAATCGGGAATTTCACTAAAGCTCTGTAGACCTGCATGTCAGAGGAACACAAAATGACACACACTCTTTTAAAATCAAAGGCACGGTGATTAGCAAGCAAGAGATCCTGTTTCATGCCTCTCCTGGACAACACTCCCATGCAACAGGCCGGGCTGCTTCCTAGAGGCACCCTTACAGCAGAACCCGCTGTGGAGTTAAACCTCACCATCCCTGCTCGCTTCAGATGCTTTGAAGTCTATTTTTGTTTCTCTGGGTTTCCCAAAACAGGACACAGCAATTACACCCACAGCCGTGGGTACGCGGGCAGGCACAGGGTCCGTACTCACAGAGAGGCTGTCCTGAGCCCCAGGGTGTAATTTGGGCTCAAACTGCGGCAGGGGGAGGTTTGGGGTGGAGATACATAATTAGCAGGGTTTCAGTCTCTCATTCTCCTGCAGAGGATCACTTTTAGTTAGCTGCTGTACCCCATGGTTGCCAGACTCATGTCTGAAGAACAGACAAAGGGTGTTTCCTGAGGCACTTATTCGTGTTCCTACTTCACAGACCAGAGAAAACAGAATAATGGTGATGAAGGCACTCGTGTAAAATCCGATTTTACCTCCAGTCCCAGACTGGATGCAGCCTCCAGAACAGCTGATGACTTTTTGCATGGAGAAAGTGACTCTGCAAATGCAGCTCTAGGCACCACTTTCCATCTCAGGGTTTTCCATACGTTGGTAACATCTTACAGTGCTGAGCAAAATAGCTTCAGGCAGAGTTGAGGCAAATCCCAGCCTTGCGCACATCTGCGCTTTGCTCTCCCCCTTCCCATGGGACTGTGCGTGGGATGCGCACTGGAGCCATCACCACTGGAACTGTCACCACTGGAGCATCACCACTGGAGCCATCACCACCGGAGCCATCACCACCAGCCCCTGCTTGCTCCCTGTGCTTGTGCCTCGAGCATCTCTCCCTCCCCACATCTCAGCATCTCTCTCCCTTCCTGCCATGAGCTCATCGCAGCCCAGAGCCCCACTGAAGGTGCCCCAAACCCTCTCCCTTCTGGATGGAGCCCCACATCGCACCCACAGGCAGATGCTTGGTTACCGAGGTTACAGTCTCTCTGGAAGCGCCATTAACTCCAGTCCTCAGTGAAGCGTGCTGAGGGTAATGACAATTATTAAAACCTGCTGGATAATTAACAGCTCTTGATGCTGATGGATTCCCCGGGAGTCCCAGCTGAGCCCTGTGCTGGGTGGGGGCAGCATCCCCAGGCCTTGAGCAGAGCTTCCCGGCACTGGGGATGTGACGGGTGGCAGCGTGCCGCTGGCATGGCCCTGGTCCCCTCTCAGATCCTCCTCCGTCCTGCCCAGCGCTAGCAGCCGCCTGGTATTTAAGCAGGAGGGTGTTTGCTGCCTGTGGCATCACCAAATTTAGTCTGCTGGGAGACAGAAGCAGCATTTTGCTGCTCTGAGATCAGAAGCATCTTGCCTCATGACATGCTCTCTGGAGGCCAGTAGCAACAGACTGCGGGGAGCTCAACTCTGCTGCAATGAACCAGCTCTTGTCTGGCCAGCCGCCCTCAGCAGCTGTGGAATGTGTTACCAGCAATTTAGAAATGAAAAAATACCAACAGGCAGGAAAAAGATGTTGGGAGCTTTGCTTTTCTAAGGGACTTAGGCAACACTCTGCCAAAGGGAATGAACCATCTATAGAATCACAGAATCGTTTGTGTTGAGAGAGCCCTTTCAGATCATGGAGTCCAAGCGTTCCCCCAGCACAGCCCGGGCACCACTGACCCGTGTCCCTCAGCACCACATCTACAATTAATACAGTTCACAAAACAGCCCTTCCCTAACATCCAGCCCTGGCCAACCTCTGGAGAGCAGCAGCACAGGTTGTCTTTCTGCACGTGGGGCTGAAGGTGGCAGAACACGCCGGTGCCAGCAGAAAGATGGGAAAAGGGCCAGGGGGAAGGCAGGGCTGCAGCGGGGCGCGGGCCATGGAGGGCAGGGGCTCAGCTGCTCCCGGCCGCAGCCCGCTCTCCAGCGGGGAAGGGGTTTCACTCTTGCCGCTGCAAGCTCCTAGTGTGCAGGTTGTGGGCAGCCCGCGCCGTGCTCCTCTGGAGCAGGACCCCGATCCCGTTGGACCCGACCTGGGACCCGACCTGGGATCCACCGCTCCCCCTGTGAACAGCATGAGATGAAGTTGCTCACCCTCCTCGCTTCACCCGCTCACCTGCTGCTCTGCCTCTCCAGCATTTCCTCCGGGGTGCTCCTGGCTCTCTTTGGCTGTAGCAGCTCCTCTCTGGAGGCGCCCGTCTGCCATGAGCCCACTGTTGGCCCCTGGGATCTCCAAGCATGGCAGAAACGGGGAGCCCGGCGCAGGGCGGGCGCTCCCAACAGCCACGGATCTGGGTCCGGCACAGACATCCAGTGGGCAGGAGCCTGCGAGTGCTCAGAGCAAAGGTGGCAAAGGAGCAGGCCAAAATTTCAACAACAGAGGCAGAGAAGATGTACTTGAGGACTGTGCTCAATCCTCTTCTGAAAGGTGCAACTGGAGCCCAGGTAAATATTGGGTGAGGGGCTGGGAGGCCAGGACAGCCATTGTGAGCCTGCAGCGCAGCAGCCCTGTGAGCACACAAAGCAAAAGACAGACAAGTGATTTTTTTTTTCTTTGTCTTTTTGTTTTTTTAAATATTTTTTATTTTCCTTGTATCCCAGCAGCTTGGTTGCACCTCCCTGTGCACTGACAGCGTTTAGATTGCAGGAACAAAACGCTTTCAGCTCCAAAGCCGATGTTTTCTCTTGCTTCAGAGCAATGTGCCTTCCTGCATAAACCATCTCCTTGTTTTGCAAATTCCCTTTGCACTTTAAGAAGCTTTTATTTAGTCCCCAGACAGAAATGACCCTGCGGCAGAATCCACACTGCCATTGACGCTGGTATGTACAATTCCCTGCCTCCAAGGGTGACGTCCCATCCATGGGGCAGCGATGGCTCATCCCTCTTAGGGGCTGTGCTGGGGGCCAGGTGGGATGGGGGGCACATGACACGCAGGGACGCAAAGATTCATTTCTGGAAAAGAGCTTCTGCTCCTCACCCACCAGATTCAAGCTGTCAGTAGAGTTGAGCTCTTCATGCTGAAAATCATTACAAGGGCAAAACAGCACCAGTAGATATTAAAAATAAAAAAATAAAAAATCCTACCCAAATTTTTCAGCTGTCCTGTGGCTCAGAAATGACCATCTGTGTGTAATAGAATCAAAAGGACAAACCTTGAAGTCCCCACCTTCTTCCAGCCCACAGCCGTAACAGCAGGTTTCAGCCGGCCAACACCGTCAGCAAGGAGGTCAACGTGAGAGAAAAAAAACCCTGAAAGCTCTTCCTGGGCTAACTCTGTGCCTGCCACTTGCGAGACAGGGCCAGCCCGCGTGAGGACTGTGACAACACAGAAGCGTAGAATCATGGAGTTGTCTGAATGCAGGGTCCCTTATAGAGCACCTAGTTCAACTCCTCTGCCAATGGCAGGGACATCTGCAACTCGAGCAGGTTGCTCAGAGCTCCATCCAACCTCCCCTGCAATGGGGCCAGGGATGGGGCAGCCACCACCTCTCGGGGCAACCTGGGCCAGGCTCTCACCACCCTCAGCACCAACAATTCCTCCCTTCTCTCCAGTCTAAATCTCCCACTTTCAGTTTCAAGCCATCCCCCCTTGTCCTGTCCCAACAGGCCCTGCTAAAGGGTCCCTCACCATTTTCCTTGTAAGATTCCATGATTCTGTGATTTCCTTAGTCATTCAGAATTTAAGCACCAATTGTGTTTTACCAGCCAAGCTTGCTAATGAGATGATTCTACTGGTAACAACAGAGTCCTGTGAATAACACCAGGGATGCAACTCAACCACAACCTCCTCTTTTTCTCTCAAACACTTGATAGTAAGAAAATGGCCATGAATGTACAATAGGGCTAATTACCAAGAAACAATAACTATAAAAAATTATAGGGGGTTCCAGGTGATTTCTATGGCTCTCCTCAAACCAGCCAAGGCCCACCAAGCCGAGCGGCAGCACAAGGGCCTGCCCAGCCCATGGGCGTCCCTCGTCGGGGGTGTGCGGCCGTGCCCAAGCTGCTGGTGAGCATCAACACCCTGCGTACGTCATGTCGTGTGCAGCACGCTCCATCCCTCTGTGGCTCGACTGCTTACATACTTCTAGGATGTGGAGCAGGAAACAGATTGTTTTGGGCACTGTCAAGCAATTGTTGTTTCATTACAAGGAAAAGAGTTGGTTTAGGACTGTGAAAACTGGCCTTAAAATATTAAAACCCCTGAATATCTTGTCCTTTTCTCTTTCTCCATCTCTCTGCTGGAAAACACGGATCTGCCCAGCCAGCAGAGCTGCTGAGCAGCTCCAGAGGGAGCCCCATCCCACCACCACATGCCGTGGGGAGCAGCCCCATCCCAATCCCACGTGTCGTGGGGAGCAGACCCATTGTTCACATACGTGTCCCCATGCGAAAGCAGCTGGTGTGTGGGTGGAGCACAGTCTGCCCCAACATTTAACCTGAGTTTTGGAGGCGAGGAGTTGCCTGTCACGCCCGTGACAAGAGCGGGTGCTTCTGGGAGGCCAGTCTGGAGGTCTCGGTGCTGCCTGGGGAGCCGGCGAGCTGACGAGAACTGGCTGCTTTGCCAACAGCTCTAAAGGTCAAGGAGCGCTTATCTAAATAGCACGACTTCCCTTTGTGTACACGTTCTTCTGTGCTTTAAAAAGCTCTTCGGCATTTACCCAGGGCTGAGGGGATGTAGCATCCTGTGGTGTGTGTTGGCATCTCCCCAGAGCAGGGGACGGCTCGAGTGGCACCCTTCATGCTCTCGCTGAGAGAGGCTCCTTGCCCTTGTCCTCCAGACCCAACTTTTCCTTTCTGTTAGATAGGTTTGTTGGCTCCATGCACCAAGAACCGCAGGCTTGCATTGCCTACCTGGAAACTCACCAAGTGGTATAACTTCTTTCCAGCATTTTGCCTGAATTTCCCTTGGGCCCGGCCATGCCTTCACCGCCGTCTGTCACACCAGCACAGTTCTCAGCTGATGTACCTGGAGGGGATGCGGGGAAATCTGGGGGGTGGGAGTGCCCTTGGAGATATTATGGTGTTGAGATGGGCAGGAAGAGGGCACCTTGTGCTTCAGCAGCGGTCGGCAGGCTGCGATTGTGCTGGTGGGGCCTCCAAACACCAGGAGCAGGAACACTCCCCACACCTCCTATTTTTGTTTCATGCTGAAAAGGGGAGCAAAACCACGATGTCCGTCTTCTCCTGACAAGCAGCAGCTTCTAGGGAATGAAAAGGCCACTGTCCTGTGCAGTGGGGCGGCACATTAAAAACCAACCAGAGCCAGTTTCTGCCCGTTGCTGTACCCACATCTGAGAAGCACTCTCGAAGTCCTGCTGCCCCTGCCCTGCCATCAGTTCCATGTCACCTCCAGGCCACGGATGCCTACCACGTGCCTGCAGCCAACTACTCGGGTGGCAGTGACGCTGCGGTGGCAGCGGAGCATGGCGGGGCTGGCGAGGAGGAGGTGCCCTCATCCCCCTGGGGACCCCAGAGCCCCTCCGAGATGTTTCAGCCCGGGGCTGGTTGCCCCATCACCCGCCGTGCTGGGAGGAGGCCCACGCAAAGGTCACTGTGAGTAATTCCCCAAACCAGAAACTGTTGTGAAATGCCCCGGCTGAGCATTTCAACCTAGAAAAGGACAGAACAAAATGTTTTTACAACTCCCGAGCTCTTCCTCAAAATCTTTGCGCCAGAAGATGAAGCAAAACTACCCTTTCCGCTCTGTGAAATTGCAGCTTTGAGAGATGGACGTTTTCCAAAGGAATAAAAAGCTGTGCAAATAAAAGAAATTTAAAAACCCCACAGGAATCTGCTTCTCCGCAGCTCCATCCTGCAGCTCCGCTCCTCTCCTGCTGTTCCCAGGTTCTGCCAGGAGATGGGACCGTGCAACGCGGTGCGGGGCTGCGAGCGCCGGGGGCAGCCGAGCCCCGGGAGCCCCCCGGGCTCTCTCCGCAGGGTCTTTGCGGGGGAAGCGGAGCTTTACGAGCCCCGGCCTCCAGCCAGGCAATGGGCAGTCCTTTGCCCGTTCGTTGCTTGAATTAGTGGAGAAGAACGTGGAGCTTTAAGCAGATCTGTGTCTTTAACCGTACCTGTGGGTGCCAAACAGCATCTTTGTGTGGGGTCAGCTGGGATTACTGGGGAGAAAACAAGGCATTGTGTGTGCAACAGCTCTAACTAGCTGTCCAACATCCCTAAGAAATTGTTTTTCATGGTGTTTAAAACAAAGCCGCCTCTAAGTTCAAGTTGCCGCCTGATTTCCCGTGAGTTCCGCCAACAGCTCGCTGGTGTCATTTCGAGTGGTCTGTGAAACCCTTCCCATCACCGAAGGGTCATGTACTGCAGCTCATCAGGAGCTGCCCGGTGCTCTGCATGGCAAAACATCGCTGTCCCCCACCCCAGCACTGCCCCCCATCCTGGGGCTCCCCGATGTCCTGGTCCTGACGGTCACTCGGGCTCATTGGGCTCAGCCGCAGAGGCAGATCCGACCCTCTGTCGGATGACGCAGCTGCAGCACGGCCAGGACCAAAACTACTCCTCTCTGCATAGACATTTAAATCCTACCAGTGAGCTACAAACCCCAGAAGGGCCAGCACAGGTTGTACTCCAAATACAGACTGCCCATTTGGGGGAAAATGTTACCCAGTTTGAAATTTTCAGCCCGCAGCCGCCATTTAATTGCTTAATACCCACAGCAAGCGGCTTTCTTGTAAATTAATAACACAAAATAGATAAGAAAATTAAAATAGCTTCTTTGGCACTTACGGTTTTGTGCTTCCTTACCTTCCTGGTATATTTTTAGAACAGGAGATGTTATTGCTCAGCATCTCACAAAAAGGATTGATAACAGTTAATAATTAGTATATTAATGCGCCAGACTGCAGTAAAATTAATACGGGCTTTGTCTGCCCAGGCGTCATTTGTCACTAGGCAGTGAAGCAGCGACCAAACCAGGCCTGAAAGCTGTGGTGGATGTCCTGGGGAAAATGACCCCGTGCGGGGAGAATCGGGGAGCAGCTGGGGCTGTGAGGCACTGGGTGCCACAAGCTGCCCAGGAGTCATGTCCCCAGAGACTTTCTGGCATTTTTAAGCGGCACCCCTGAGGACGGGTCTCTGGGCATCATCGTCCCTCCCTCCTGCTCTCAGAAAGCATCGGTTTGCCTCAACACACTGAAACTCCCTCACATGCCCAGTCCTGGGCACTAGAACCAGCCCCGGGTGCTGGAGCCAGCCCCAGAGCCTTGGACACTTCATTCTGAGCCTGGAGTTTCTCTGCTGCTTGCCCAGTCCTGGCCAGTGCCCTGCTCAGAGCTACACGACCTGCACAGCCCCCAGCACCCCTAGCCCAAGAGGGAGGTTGCATGGCCCTGCCAACACCCCCGGCCCTGTGACACAGATGTTTGCAGATGTAATGGTTTCCCCCCAGCACGGGGGTCATCCCAGGGAGCCACCGTCCCAGTCCCCTCACAGAACTCCCTCTGCCGGCCCTGCTTTTCCAGGCTGTGCCCAGCTCTGCTCTGCCCACACAGTCCCCGGCGTGTGCTGGGAATTGGGGACTGGTTTTGGGGTGAAAGCAGAGGGTTTCTCCTGCAGCTTGCCGAGCCCAACAGCCATGCTGTCAGGGCATCCCCAGCTGCACAGCGGCTCACACTGGGAGAAATCTGGGGGCTTGGTGGGGCTGGGCAGGGAGAGTCAACGTAGGGACTGGGGGCTGCGACCTGCCTCGGTGCCTTGACCCTGCCAGCGGTGCTGTGCTGCTGCCAGGTCGCACTGACACTGCCCCGTGATACCTCCACTGCACAGGCTCCTAGGATCCTCAGTGCCCTGGGGCCTGCTTGTGCTGCAGACTCCAGGATGACGTAAGGATCCCAGGCTCACTGGAGTGCAGGATTGTTGGTCCTGTCTGTGCTGTTCTCCCATCCACTTCCAGCTGCGCAGCCACTGAAAAGTCCCCATGGAAACTACAGTGCTTCTGTGGCAGCTTTATACCCCTCCTCACTCAGCCCTGGGGAACAGTGGGGCCAGGCAAGTCACCCACAGGCCTGACGGGACCCTCTTGGCAGCCAGGCACCTGGAATGCTCCCATTGAAACCTCCAGGGCACACCAAACTAAATGTGGAGCTGGTCAGCCTCCCCCAGCTCCAGCATCATGGAAGAGCCAAAGCAGCACAAACTCGTCTTCCCACACTCCACCCAGCTCCCAGGCAGGCTGGAAACCCTCTAATGATCAGGCTGGAAGGAAACCCAGGATGCTTTCCTACACCAGGAACCTCTTACTGACTCAGCTCAGCTCTGAGAAATGACGGTGAGTAGCAGCTGACGGGACTGAAGGAGTTTGTAATGTATTTCATGATGAAGGGACTCACTGTAAATATTTAGGATTCCGCAAAAATCCTAATTTTGTGTTTCCAAAACACAGAGGGAGCACATTTTGATCCAGGCTTTCACCCCCAGGGCTGACCCTTCCTTCCCCCAGCAAATAGTGCAGGGAACTTACTATGACAACTTCTCCCTCTACAGATCTGATCTTTTCACTGGAGAGTCAGTCCTGTAAGAAGAGGCCTCTCTCCTCTGTCACAGTTACACAATTCCAGATGTCTTCAGAAGACAAACACCTGCAGAAAACATAGTGGAGAGGTAGAGCTCCTCACGCTGGGGCAGAAACACAGCCTGACATCATTCACTGCCTTACTCCCTTACAGAATCTATCAGGTAAAATATCAGCACTAGTTTTCTAACTGCTCCTCACAAAATCAGAGGGTTTAGGAGCTTGTTGTTCTTGTTTTCCTCCCTGTAACGTATGTCCAGAACCTCCTGAGAGCTAAAATGGACCCCCAGCCACAGCCAGGTGCAGTTGGCCACTGGTGAGAATAGGGAGCAGTGCTCAAACCTCCTCTCTGTGCCTCAGAAAGGCTCCCCTGAAGCCCAGGAAATATTTCATCCTTGGGTGGTCATTTTGCAGTAAAGCAGAGCCAAGGAGAGACAGCGTTTGCTGCTTGGGAGGTGGGAGCCGAGCAGGGGACATCTGGGTCACACGGAGGCACAGCACCGCTTGCTGGGAAACCGGCCAGATCTCCTGATCCAGTACTTTCCAGTTCATCAGCACATTTTGGGGTTTTGTTTGGGTTTTTTTCCCCTCCAGTGGGAGGGATGTGCCGACGGCAGCAGGGATGCGGCGGCCACAGGGATGCCGCGGCCGCAGGGACCTGCGNCGTTGATATAGCCTCATTGGAAATTAAGGGGAAAAAGATTTACTGGGAAAATTCAGTCCTCCAGCGAAAGAACAGACCGCACAGAAACACAGTGAGACATAATAAAGATATCTGCAAACGCTGCCCCACACCTATCCATGGCGAGGGGTCTGGAGCAGGAGTCTGGTGAGGAGATTACTGATAGAAAGGAGCAAGCAGAGCCAGAGGAGCAGCTGTTAGGCTGGACAATGAGCGCTGCACAACAGAAAGGACAAATCTGTTGAAAATAATGCCCAGGAAGCTAAAGCTGCATTGCTGGTATGTGGGTGGAACTGGGTAGAATTGTATTTTCTGAAGCTCATGGAGTCCCAGCGCTGCCCCGTCTCTGCCCGGGCACCACTAACCCCTGTCCCTCAGCACCACATCTCCACGGCTTGGAAACCCCTCCAGGGGTCAGGGGGACTCCAGCCCTGCCCTGGGCAACCCAAGACAGGCCTGGACAACCCTGCAGGGCAACAAATTGTTCCTCAGCTCCAACGTAAACCTCCCCTGGGGCAACTAAAGGCCAGTTCCTCCTGTCCTGGTGCTTGTTCCTTGGGAGCAGAGCCTGACCCCCACTGGCTCCAAGTTCCTGAATGTCAGGGAGTTGTGGAGAGCCAGAAGGTCTCCCCTGAGCCTCCTTTGCTCCAGGCTGAACAAGCCCAGCTCCCTCAGCCGCTCCTCCCCACACTCCTGCTCCAGACCCTTCCCCAGCTCCGTTGCCCTTCTCTACGATTCACACAGAATCACAGAATGTTAGGGGATTGGAAGGGACCCCGAAGGATCATCAAGTCCAATCCCCCTGCCAGAGCAGGAACCTAAATGACATCACACAGGAAGG
>VWZK01011781.1:592465-622572 GCA_013396935.1 Baryphthengus martii | reverse complement strand
GGCAGCAGCAGCCACCTCCCCCTGCTCAGGACACAGCGTGGGGCAGCTTGAGGTGGTTTGAGACCACAGAGTGAATTTTAAAGCCACTCTGCACCCCTGTGCCCCCGGCTGCTTCCCCTGGGTGACGAGCCCAGTCCAATGGAGCAAAACGTGCCGGTCTCGGGTGGCTGGATGGGCCCCACGGGGCAAGCCTCACCCGCTGAGACTTTGCAGTTTGTCCCCTGACTCGATGGAGATGAGGACAAGGGATGTGCCGTGGAGCCGTGCTCATCTCTTCTCGGGGGCGGCCACAACCGTACGTCACCGCCGACGCAAGCGTGGCACGGTGCCCAGGACAGGCTTTGCGGGTCACTAACCTCTTCTCCAGCAGCTGGCACTTGGTAGATCAGCTCTCCAGCCCCGCTTCCCTCTGCAGAGCCCTGTGCTGTGCCCAGGATCTGGCATCACATGGCTGTTCTGACACCTCTGGGGGCTGTGTCCTGCAAGGGACAGTCAGCAAACAGGTGCAATGGGGATCCAGCTTGTCCTCGGAAGAGCTGGCTCTGACCAGTGGTACAGAGAACCGTTGATATAGCCTCATTGGAAATTAAGGGGAAAAAGATTTACTGGGAAAATTCAGTCCTCCAGCGAAAGAACAGACCGCACAGAAACACAGTGAGACATAATAAAGATATCTGCAAACGCTGCCCCACACCTATCCATGGCGAGGGGTCTGGAGCAGGAGTCTGGTGAGGAGATTACTGATAGAAAGGAGCAAGCAGAGCCAGAGGAGCAGCTGTTAGGCTGGACAATGAGCGCTGCACAACAGAAAGGACAAATCTGTTGAAAATAATGCCCAGAAAGCTAAAGCTACATTGCTGGTATGTGGGTGGAACTGGGTAGAATTGTATTTTCTGAAGCTCATGGAGTCCCAGCGCTGCCCCGTCTCTGCCCGGGCACCACTAACCCCTGTCCCTCAGCACCACATCTCCACGGCTTGGAAACCCCTCCAGGGGTCAGGGGGACTCCAGCCCTGCCCTGGGCAACCCAAGACAGGCCTGGACAACCCTGCAGGGCAACAAATTGTTCCTCAGCTCCAACGTAAACCTCCCCTGGGGCAACTAAAGGCCAGTTCCTCCTGTCCTGGTGCTTGTTCCTTGGGAGCAGAGCCTGACCCCCACTGGCTCCAAGTTCCTGAATGTCAGGGAGTTGTGGAGAGCCAGAAGGTCTCCCCTGAGCCTCCTTTGCTCCAGGCTGAACAAGCCCAGCTCCCTCAGCCGCTCCTCCCCACACTCCTGCTCCAGACCCTTCCCCAGCTCCGTTGCCCTTCTCTATGATTCACACAGAATCACAGAATGTTAGGGGATTGGAAGGGACCTCTAAGGATCATCAAGTCCAATCCCCCCGCCAGAGCAGGAACCTAAATGACATCACACAGAAAGGCGTCCAGGCGGGTCTTGAATGTCTCCAGAGAAGGAGACTCCACAACCTCCCTGGGCAGCCTGTTCCAGTGCTCTGTCACTCTCACTGTAAAGAAGTTCCTTCTAAGGTTTAAGCAGAACCTCCTGTGTTCCAGCTTGCACCCATTACCCCTTGTCCTGTCATTGGGCATTCTAAGTCCCCATTTCATGTGAGAAACATATAAGTGCAGCGTGTTCACAGAGCTTGATGAAATAGGATCCATGTGTTCTGGTTTTAAATATTGGAAATTTCCAAACAGCTTATACATTTGCTTCAGAAAATACAATTCTACCCAGTTCCACCCACATACCAGCAATGCAGCTTTAGCTTCCTGGGCATTATTTTCAACAGATTTGTCCTTTCTGTTGTGCAGCGCTCATTGTCCAGCCTAACAGCTGCTCCTCTGACTCTGCTTGCTCTTTTTTTATCAGTAATCTCTCCTCTGGTTTCTGGTCGGGTTTGTTTGTTTCTGAATGTCAAAGCTGATTTCTCAAGTCCTGAGCATGTACAAAAAGACAAGGGCTGTGACGAGGCGGCACGTACAGCTGGGATTGGGAAGGTGACTCCAGCGTGGCCCACGCACCCTACCTGCAGAGCCCTGCGACGGTCCTGGCAGGGCTGTCCCGAGCGTCCCTGGTCCTGCAGAGAGGCAGGAGGAGAGGAGCTGGTGCAGTCCTGGCACAGTCCCGCCGTGGTGCCGGTGGCGGGCTCGCAGTGTGGAGGCAGCCCTCGGCACGCGCAGTTCACCATCAGAAATATACCTCTTTCGACCCAAAAACGCTCTCAGCATTTGAAGCGGATGCTTCCTTGATGTAAATGATCCCTGCCTGCATCATCTGGGATCACGCCAGAAAATGTTTCTGCGTGTCATGGAATTCCAGACTGTTTTGCGAGAAGAGGTTTTGCCATTCCTGACAGAGCCTCGGTAGCCAGGACTAACAAAGCACAAGAGATGCCCATCACCCTGCCAGGTCTCCACATGATGCTTGCACTCAAATATTGTGGGATGGATGCAGAATGGGAAGTGTGGGTCAGTTCCTGTTCCAAATGACAGGAGCCATAGGAGAGCTACTAACCCTGCACAGCTGCTGTAAATACTCCACAGGTGTTTATTGTGGTGAACGTAACCAGGAAATCCTCCCCATCGGCCACAGGGGAAGAGCCCTCCCTGGAAACGGGCCAGGACAAAAACTTCTTCCCCTGCAGGGTTGTCCAGGCCTGGCGCAGGCTGCCCAGGGCAGGGCTGGAGTCCCCATCCCTGGCATTTTAGAAGCCAGTTCAGGGGAAGCTGCTGAACCCACTCCAGGGAGAAGCATTTCAAGCAACTTTTACCCAGAGTACGTGGGAGCTCAACACGCAGTGACTGCTCTGCTCGTGTGCACGCGGCTCATCTGCGTCTGAGGAGCAGCTATTTCCCCTCTCTCTTCCACCGAGTCTCATGTAGAAAAAGTAAATTCGAGGGAACTATGGATGGATGCTATCAGAGAAACCCATCTGAAATTCAAATGAGTGCTCACAAACACCAACCGTGTCGGTTTTAATCAACTCCTATTGCAAATTTAATTTGCACTGATCACGAACATCTCAAGCTGGAGATTAATATTAGCCAGCGACTACAGACTGTGCAGTTTTTGTTTGCAAACAGCTGCTTTTCACTCACAAATTGGGGGTTTTTCATATCCTCAAGGGTAAAAAAAACATTTGGGAATAAAATATTCTGATATATGGGATATTCTAGAATATTCTGGAATAAAGGAGTGAAGCACATAGGCTGTAGCCAGTTTGAGGGGCCGGGAGGGTCACGGGAGGGTGTGGGTACCTGCAGGGATGGCATGGCCAGAGGGTTGGTTCAGCAAAGGGCTCGGGCTCACACCCCCTTCATGACATTTCCACGAGCAGTTTATGGCAAGCGTTAGGATTTCCCTCCCCAGACGGCAGGAGGGTGGTGGGTTTGCAGCTGAGGCAACGGTGTTTCCCCCACCCCGGCACCAGGTCTCTGTTCCGGCCACGCTCTCTCCTCCCAACTCACGCTCAGATAAGATTTTTGGGGGTTTACAGATTTGATTTTCTGTTTGCTTTTCTTCCCCTTTGCCTGCTACTCCAGCCCTCCCTGCATCCCTCTTGGCTTGCGTAGCGAGCACAAAACTCAGCATTTTCTAGTATTTTAAATTACTATTTTTTTAAAGCTAATACAGCAAGGAAGCCAATAACCCCCTCACAGAAGCTTTTTTACCATTTTATAAAAACTCTGGCAACAAAACTCAGCCTTAAAATTTTCTCCACATCAGCCACAGGATGCCCAGCAGGAAACCTGCTCTCTTTGCAGAAGTCCCCGCTCCCTGCAGGGGGCCTGGATCAGATGAGCTTGGAGGGTTGCTTCAATCCAAACCAGTCGTGACTCTGATTCTATAATTTTATGTGATCTATGATTCTGTGATTCTAGAACACAGCCCCAAAGAGGAGGGTGTTGCAAACGCCCCGAGCAGGCTGGGGCAGGCAGGCTGCCGGCCGTGTGTCCGAGGCGATGCCGACGGCACGGCACGGGGACACGAGGGGCATGGGAGGCCGTGCTGGCTGTTCCCTGCCCCAGTGGGGGCTGATGTCCCGCAGGGTGCCCGTGGGCCCCAGCAGTGCCGCACTGTGCCGGCCGCGCTCGGGCAAGCAGGGGCCTGGCTCTTCCCACCCGACTGGTTTGCAACCAGCACGGCAGGTTGCTGAACGTCTTCCTCCAAATGAGCTCATCTGCCTTCCCTTGGATAAACACTACCAAGTGCGTTTGATGTTTCTTTTCTCAAACACACTATTATTTGCTTGCTTTCTGCTCAAACCCAGAAGAAACAAGGAAACCAGAGAAAAAAAATTCCCAGACAAACCAATCTCCACAGTCTGTGCCACGTCCTCAGCGATGATCAGAGCCCGTTGCTTTCAGATGTCTCCTTGCAGGGGGTATCCCAGGGGGTGGCCTTTGCCAGGCTCCAATCCACAGGCACGTTGCCGGAACTGAAACATTTTTCCCGAACAGAAGCGCTGTCCTTCCAGCCCCGAGCCCACAGCGAAGTCTCAGACCTGGCCCACGGCAGGATGGAGGAGCAGAAAGTCCCCTCCGGCTGCCCTGTGGCCAGCACCAGGCCCACTCCTCACCCAGAGAGGGGCCAGAAAATTAGCAACCCCCCCTCCCTTTGCTTTTAAGGCAGCTGAGCATGTTCTGCCCTGCAAAACACGCCCCGATTGAAAGCACCTGGCAGCTCTCGGGGTCAGGCACCACCTTCCCCCTGCCAGTGCAGCACCCGGAGCTCAGGTACGCTCCACGCAGGGAGAGATGAGGCAGCTACCGCTGAAGAAGGGCATTTTATCAGGGTCCATAGTGGGGGGGGACACTGGAGATGTCACCGAGCACAAGGGAATTCTGCAGAACGCTCCCCTTTGTCTTGCGGTTCATTATGGCGCCGCAGAAGTAAAAGACGGTGTTTCCCTGCGGTTTTTCTTTTTGTTCTCTGGGTCCCAAACCACCCTGGCAGCCTGTGCCCAGGCAATGGCCGCTGGCAGCAGCCAAGGCTACCTTGCTAAACGGCTGTGATATCAACGAGGAGATTCTCACAGCCCATCCGAGACACAGCGGGAGAAGGGCACAACCCTCCTAGAAACAGTGCGACGAGAACGCTCGGGTTTTGTGTGAGAAATCACAACCAGCCAGCCAAACACGGCGCCCAGGTGCCCGAACCCTCATTTTTTATTTCCTGCCACGAGGTGAACTGGAAGCAGCAGCAGGACGGTGCTTGGGCAGCGAGAGGGGGTTCTGCCCAGGGGTAAGGGGGAGCAGGGCTGCCAGGGGGGACCCACGGGTCACGATGTGTCGTTCGATCCACGGCCACTGCCGCGATGGGCCGGGATGAGATCACAGCTCCAAACTGATGGTGCTGATGAGCCACCAAACTACCCTCCTGAATGTGCTGCTGCTGGCAAGGGAGTTTTGAATAATGCATTACTTGCCATAAATCTAAAGAAAATAATAATTATTTTTTTTAAATAAAAGGATTAGTAGCTATCCTCATCTTGTTCCATTGTTTCACTGCACCTCCCACCAAAAAAAAATAAAATAAATTGCCATTCCTTTAATTTCAGACACAAATCAATAGGAAATATTGGTCCATACAGTCCAAGGTTCATCGCTTTCAGGCAACCGCTCATAAATATTCATTAGAGAATTAAAGAGCTATTAACGAGGGTAACTGTTGAGAAGCCTTCATTAACTGTCTTCCACAAGAAATGAAATTTGCATTTTTCGGTGTGGATTTCACTCTATGAAATGGCACCTTGCATGACAATAAAACCCGGGACACAACCTGGCGGGAGGGCCAGGAACATCCGTTTCTGACACAAAAGCCGCCTTGGATCCGCCCCCTGTTTGTGGAGCTGATAAATGAAGATTTTTTTTGTGGCCCTGACTCGCTCCGTGCGCCCCGAGCGCCTTTGCTGGTTCCAGCGCCCCGACCCAGTGCTCCCCACGCCGCAGCCCCACAGAAACTCAGCCCTTTTCAGTAGCTGTGATTCACCCTGATTTGCATACCGTGCTCACTGCCTCCACATTTCCTCTAATTAATTCCCCAGAAAGACGCTTCCCCCTCGCAGTGCTGGGTTGTTCTGAGTTTCGTTCGCATTTATCGTCGCAGGAAAACCAGGCAAGGCAGAGTCCTGGAGGGAGGGGCGGGAGGAAAATGATCATTTTGGGGCCGCTAGAAGTAGATGAACGTGTCCCGCGCCGCTGTGGAGGGCTGCGCATCAGCCCCCTGCCACCAGAGCTCCCTGCCCGCTCCCGACGGCCGCACTACACCGGCAGGGCCAACGGCACAGCTGCGAAGCCGCTGATTTTCCTACAACGGCAACGAATGGAAACGCATATGGGAATCCCAGGGGAGAATCTATTACGTAAAAGAATTATTTCTCAGCCTGAAAGGCAAGACAGTAAATCCTGTCCCCAAATGTCGCTCCTAAAGCATAATTCGAGATTTAATATTTGCTCATTGGCTTTTGTAAAATAACGGCATCTGAAAACTGGGAATCCGGAGCAGCCCGAGGTTCCCTGCAGCTGGGAGTGTGGGGAATTGGAGAGTTTTTACCCAGCAGATGAGCAGCTACTGGATTTTAGCCTGGAATTCCCAGGGTCCAAGAGGTCCACAAAAAACAGCCAAAGAAAGCAGGGCTGGGCTCGTCAGCCTGGAACGGAGAACTTCTGGGGATCTGCACAAGGAAAGAAATGCTACAGACCAGCACAAGAGGTGGCACCGTTGCTGTCTGGGTTCTTCGTGGCTGCAGATCGTTGCCTCAGGAAGGAAAGAGAAATGGGGTCAGCATGGAAGTTCCCGCTGGTGACACCTCTTTCCAGGTTCTGAACCACGGCAGCGGGCCACGGCTGTGGGAAGAAGAGATCCCGGAGCAGCGCCTGACAACTGGAGCTCCTGCAGAAAACTCCCGTTCTGCTGCCATCCAGTCAGCCACAAGTGACCTCCCCGGGCCTCTCAATGGGTGTCGTTAAAGCTGCAAATGAACCACGGCCAGAACCTCTCATATTATGTTTCTCTGTAAAACTACAGCAAGCTATCATAGAATCACAGAATCACAGACTGGTAGGGGTTGGAAGGGACCTCTGGAGACCATCGAGTCCAACCCCCCTGCCAGAGCAGGATCCCTCAGGGCAGGACACACAGCAACAGATCCAGGGGGTCTGGAATCTCTCCAGAGAAGGAGACTCCACCACCTCTCTGGGCAGACTGGGCCAGGCTCCAACACCCTCACAGGAAAGAAGTTTCTCCTCATGTTGTGGGGAACTTCCTATGTCCTAACTTAAACTCATTATTTCTTGTTCTGTTGCTGGGCACCCCAGAAAAGAGCCTGGCCCCTTCCTCTTGACACCCACCCCCTCAGATATTTATAGATATGAATAAGATCCCCTCTCAGCCGTCTCCTTTCAAGGCTAAACCGCCCCAGTTCACTCAGTCTCTCTTCACAGGAGAGATGGTCCAGTCCTTCATCATCCTCAGAGCCTCCGTTGGACTCTCCAGTAGATCCCTGTCTCTCTTGAATCGGGAAGCCCAAAACTGGACACAGTATTCCAGGTGTGATCTCCCCAGGGCAGAGTAGAGAGGCAGGAGAACCTCCCTAGACCTGCTGGACACAATTTTCGTAATGCCCCCCAGGATCCCATTGGCCCTCTTGGTCACCAGGGCCCATTGCTGTCCCATGGACAACTTGCTGTCCATTAGGACTCCAAGGTCTTTCTCCATGGGGCTGTTTTCCATCAGGATGTCCCCTAATCCATGTAAACATATATTTATGTACCTGTGCACACACAGGCACAAACCCTTCTTCTTTAAAATAATATCTGCTACTATCGTGTAGCGTGTGCTCCCTGGCAGGGTCTCACAGGACATCCCTCAGGCACAGGACATGGACAGACGGAACAGCAGTCGCCCCAGGTGCCCTTTTCCCTCTCAGAGCCTGGTGCCAGGTCCAGGAGGGCTCCCAGGGCGCCTGGCCGCTGCACAGCACCCCAGGGCAGCCGGGGTCGGGCCCTCGCCGGGGAAGCGGGCAGGGATCCCCACAACAGTCCCCTCCAGCAGCAGGGACCGGTCCCTTCCCTGCCTGCGACGCCCGTGGTGGCACCGCGTCCGGCTCCAGGCACAGCCGGGGCGGTCAGCGGGCATCTCGTGTCCAGCCAGGAGCCGCTGCTTCACACGGGCACTGCGCCACAAAAGCGGCCACGCGCTGGGCCCTGGGAAACAGGAACATGGATATTCCTCCTTCTCCCAGCCGAGTGACGGAGGAGCATCCATACACGACAGGCACAGACATTTTGGTCAAAATTGCGTCTCTCTTTATTCAGTTTTTTTCACAAAGAGGTTTCAAGCCTACATTCTTTCGGGGTGAACCTCCCTAATGGATGAGTAAGTCAAAGCCCTAGAACAAAGGCCGGCAGAAAACAGGATGCTGAGAGTTTATCCTGAAGTCATTAAAGTTATGAAACATTTTACGACTTTCAGGAATGATTCATGATTTTTACATTTCTGGGGCAGACCTTTTTCGTTAGTCACCGGCACGCTCTCAGCAACAGATTAACCTCTCAGAGCTTTTGGCTTTCATTGCTAAACCCAGACTTTGAAACTTCATCCCTGAATTGCACGTATGACCCACGGAGCTCTTTTTCCCCCCCTTTCTCTCTCTGAAGATGATGTTAATCTCTGTCTGGTTTTAGCTGGTGGAAAAACCTGCGGTTTGGGGTGGCTTTCTCCTCTGTCCCACGGCACTGTCCGTGGCCCTCGCCGGGACGCTGCTGGAAGGCTCTGGTGGGGCAGAGACGCGGCTCCCGCTGCTGGATGTCGCACGTTTCCTCCAGGCATTGCACTCGCCCGGCCTCTGCTGCATGTGCGGTCGCTGCAAAACACAAACGTCAATGCTGGGATTAGACTAAATCAGAAAAAAGGTAACATTCAGAGTGGGCCTGATGGAATAGAAAGTGTTAAAGGAATATGCACCAGAAACTTGAAACTAGAGTCAGTATTTTGCAAATGCACATTGCAATTCCTCAGTCGGCGACGGGGACACCGGGGACTGGGGAAGACCCTGGTGCTCGGTGTTCAGGAACGCCAGAGCAGCTCCCGGTGCCCACCAGTCCCAGCTGGGTTCAAAGGGTTAATTTCAGATCACGACACTTCACTGCTCACACCCTGGACATAAAAACCCCACGTCCCTTGCTTTTCCACATGGAAACGTGGCGATGACATCGTCGGGACTCCACACGTTTTACGGGAAGTTGTGGCCTTCAGAGGGATTCAACTTTTTCTTTGGCTGCTCGGGGAGCAATGCCAGAGATGATCCACACGTGGAAGCAGAGGGTGTCGGAGAGAGCCCCGTTGTTCCTGAGAGGAGATTTGGCAAATCTGAAGGTGTAAATTAAATTATTAAAGAAAAACTCAAGGTGAGCCAGAGACGGAGCCCAGACCAGACACCAAGATCCAAGTGAAACACGCCACTTGCCGGTGAAGGTCTCTGTGGGGCTGTCACCGCGTGCCCACGCCGTGCCCACCCCGCCACCCTACGGGACCCAAGGGCCTTGTGGGTGAGCTTCAGACAAGCTCAGAGCTCACACAGGGCTGGGTATTACAAGCTGGACACAACGTCTGCCAAAAAAGCCTCTCGTTCCCCAGCTGGAGCGCCCGGCCGGGCTGACGGCTGTGCCACGGGTATGGCTTGCACACGCGTGCCGGCGTTCCACAGTTCCGATGGTTTCTGACCACGGGTTCTCGTGTGCCTGAGAGCTGGTGGTGGGGACAGTGGTGCAGTCGACACACGTTGCTGAGACCCAGCAACATGAAAATTCATCCAGTAAACACTCTCTTACTTTTCCTAAGACTTGCCACATTTTAAAGTCCTCATTTCCCCAGATGTCACGCATTTTGTCCCTGAGCAAACCCCTGGATGCCTATAAATACTAACACCCTCTATTTGTGGAAAATTTATGCCAAGCCCATAGCCAAACCCATCACATTTTTTTTTTTTCTGTAAATAAAAGTAGGATCTGAAAGCTTTTCACGGTGACTGATGCCAAGCAGGCTTGATGCCGCATGCTGAACGAGACGGGCAGCAGTAGGTGGGCTCTCCGGTTTTCTCCTTCCTTCTGTTGCTGGGATCTGCACAGATGGCTCTGGCTGGGCCGGCAGAAGCAGCGAGGAGCCGGCGGCGAAGCGGTTAAAGCGCTGGCAGCGCTGGGCCGCACACGCCGAGCAAACGAGCGAACGCACTTCTATTTTCACCAGAGAGGAGGCAACGCAAATACACCGGCACTGTTTACACAATAGAGAAGGGAGGGGAATATCTCCATTATCAACTAGTAATTTTTCCAGACAAAGGAGTCTTTTCTGTAGCGCCGTAATCCTCTTATGCACCCACCGTACATAATTGACACTTCTCAATTATACGCCCACAGCAGCGCGAGGTTATTTCTCGTTTAGCTCGTTTTCAAGCCGCTGTGCCAGCTTTCCACATTTTCCATTACTCCACACCTCATGCCTCCGATAGGAAATTACACACACTCTAATTAGGGCAGCCGGGCCTGTCCGCGCGGCTCCCCCCGCCCCGCCGAAGCATCAGCGAAAATTCCCCCGCTCTACTCAGGCGTGACCGNGGCACCGAGCGTCCTCGCCCGCCGCGCCAGGAGCGGCCGCCGTCCGCGGGCTGGAGCCGTTCCCACAGGGCAGGGCACCGGCGGTGGCATTCCCAGCACGAGGTCCTACCTCGGCCACGGCCTCCCCGGCCAGGGCGACGGAAAACGTGGATCAGAAACCACCAAAGCCGCGATACCCGGATTTTCTGCGGGCGCCGGCTCCCAAAGGCCCTGCTCGCCGGGGTTTGGCATCGCTCTTGTGTCTCTCGCACGGGCAGGGGGTTAAAAAAGCTTTGAATTCTGGGCTGTGGGGTTGCCCGTGACAGTGCTGTCCCTGGATCCGCGCGTCCGGGTGTGTGGCGAGCGTCCCGGCTGTGCCAGGCTCCCTGCCTGGCAGAGGCTGCCATGCCAGGCGCTGCCCCAGAGCCAGGCAGACCCCGGCAGAAGGAACTTGGCTCTGTATCACCACCACAAAGACCGAAGACTGGTTAAGAGGCAACCACCAGGTTAAGGTCACCTTGGCAGGGGTGGCAGCTCTGTTCCTGGGAGCTCACCCAGTGCCCAGCCGGGGCACCGGCGGGTTCCCCGGAGATCCGCACCCCCTCTCGTGCTACCCCTGCTCTGGGCATGGGGACACTAAGCCCATCAGGAGCACAGAGATCACACTCACGTGCTTGGGGCTTTTCCAGTTTTTCTGGAGCACTTTTCACAGAATCACAGAATCGCCTGGAGTGGAAAAGACCTTTAAGATCATCGAGCCCAATCAGTAACCCAGTGATGACGAGTCCTCAACAGAACCACATCCTTTTTTCGCTCATCAGGAGGGGGGAACAGGCGAATGCCAAGGGACAAGCTGTTGTGCTCGCTGCTATGGGAGATGTTGGGCAGGTAGGGAGGAAAGCAGGGGGCCCTGACCCCACCTCTGCTCAGCTGCCGCCCACGATCCCGGTCCCAGCTCTTTCCCTGCACCCCCTGAACAAGGGGCCACCCCCTTGGGGGGTTGAGCAATGTCTGCGACGGACAGCAGCCCGAGGTGGGAGAAGGTGTGCTGAGACGGTGAAAACCCGCTCCTCTGGCTGTGTTACCGGTGCTACAAACAACGAGATAAAGTCGGGGCGACGGAGCTCGGAGACGGTCCCAGTAACTGCCCTGTGCTGTGCCAGCAGCCTGGCAACGAGCTCTGCCAGAACCGGTGAAAGCCACTGAAACGGTCCCTGCGCCCCCCTGCCCAGCTCCCCCCGGCCCCGCAGGGGCTGAGCTCTGCTTTCAGCAGAGGGTTTGTACCTGGTCCTTCTCTCAGCAACAGAAATCAAGGGCCTCGTGACTTTGAGAGGCACCGAGCGGCGCTGGGTGCAACGGGCCCGCGCGGGCTTAAGGAGCCCAGGGGTTATTTTTAGACTCGTTTATACGTCTCTCACTTTAATCTCTCCTTGTTTAATCTGTTTTTGCACTCCATTCTGACACCAGCGATAAGCAAAAAAAAAAAATAAATTAGTTTTAAAAACCCCCATCCCCAAAGCCCAACCCCGCCTGTTGGTGACCACACCAAGAGCAAACGCAGACGCAGAGGAGACTATTTATAGCTCAGATAAACAAGGCAGAGGTTTTGCTTAACGAAAGGAAACGGAAAAACAGCGCTCAGACGGAGACCTTGAATGCGTCACCCTTGCCTGGGCTCGGGAAGGCTGCCGGGTTCCTCTGTCCCTGCTGGCCCATGGGGACAGGGATGGGGACAGGGATGGGGAGCTGCTCCTCATGACGTAGATGGGGATGGGGACAAGAACCTGGTCTTTGTGGCATGGCTGGGGATGGGCACCTGGTCCTCACAGCATGGCCAGGGATAAGGATGGCGACTAGGATGGAGACATGGTCCTTGCAGCACGGTTAGGGATGGGGATGGGGACGTGGGTACGAGCCGGGAGCTCGGCTGCTGAGGGCATTTCTGGTTTCACACAAATGCTGAGCGGGAATTTTGTTTCTGCCCTAAAAATTGGGTGGGAGAAAAGAACAAGGTCCTGGCCAGGCTGCCAGGACAGCTGCTGTGTGACTCTCAGGGGCCCAAGGGCTGGAATCGGCCCTCGGCGGGGACCAGAGGGAGGATGCTCGGGGCACTGCTTGGCCAGACCAGCAGGAACAAAAGTATTTATTCAGAAAGTAAAACACAGAGTCTCTCTGAGTCACTCTGAGTTTGAACAACCCTAAATGCATTAAGTAGAACTAATCCAGCTGAGTTTTCCAGGGAGAAGAACTCCCCGGCAGACGCGTCTGGGCAGTGGGGTTGCGGGATGCCCCGCGTCCGCCCCACAGCAGCCGTAGCCGTGCCGTGCGCGATGCTCCCAGGCCTCCCAGCACTGCCTGCCGCATCCCTCCTGGAGCCAGGAACGTGGTGCTGACTGGAAACAAACCCACCATGCTTCCCTTTAGCCCGCCTGAAGCCAGAGTGAATCGAGCAAGGGGGTTATTCCCTGAATTTCAGGCCCAGGGAACAGGGCTGTGCTAATTCTTTCCTGTAGATTTGCTAATTTGATTTTGTTTTTCCTGAGACATCAAAGCAGAACCACCAGAGGAGAACTTCCTAATCAGCAAAGAGAAAAGGAAATCACTGATTTAGTGGGAAGGATGTAGATGTACCAAAGGGAAACATTTCCATATTCTTTTTATAGCGATGAAAAATAACTTTAAACAGTCGCCTAAATTCTGTATTTATTGCAGAGAAATGGAGATCTGGGACCCTGTCTTGTTCTCTGTACCTGTAAATGAGAACATCAATGAAATGAGGTGAGCTGGAACATCTTTTCCTTGTTCAAAATATTATACATTATTGATTGGAAGAGGAGGAAGGAAGCCAGAAAGAAACAGTACTCGTGACAGTGACAAGTGCAAAGCCAGCCCTTAGATTAAACCTGCTGAGCACTGAGTCACTTCTGAAGTATCTGTCTGGCCTGTGAGCACTTTTGGGACTTCCAAAGAAATCCAAGTTTAGAGCCCCAGAATTCCATCATTGCAACAAAATCCAGCCTGCAGCACACAGCAAAGTGCTGGCCAGAGGCGTCTTCACTGGAAACCGCAGCTTAATTTTGTCAACAATATATAAAACAGTGTCTATGGTGGATCCATACAAGAATCTTTTCCTGCTGACAAACATCTGCCTCTTGCTATAGTCCAGTTACCGGCTGTTGGACTCCAGAGGCTGACAGAAGGTTTCAGATGTTGTCCAAAATCTGAATTTCAGCACCAACGAGAGCTCTCATCACAGCCACAGGACAAAAAAAAAAAAACCAAACAAAAAAGAAGCCTCGGGCCCTGTCCGAGGCCAGAAGTGAGGCCAAGCGGCGCATTACTGGATTAGCTCCGACCCGGAGCCAGGAGGGTGCCGGAGCAGCTCTGCTGTTACTCCTTCCCCACCTGGTCACGGTACAAAGCAGTAAAAGCCATCAAACCTGGTTCCATTTTCTAGAGGTCAGAAAAAGCCCATTTTCCACAGTTTTCTGCAGTATCCTCAGATTGTCTCCAGTCCATTCCCAAAGCTACTGCTGGTTCCCAACCTGTCCTGACGCCGAGGCAGCCCCGGTGGGTTTGGGCACAGACAGGCAGAGGGCTGTGGCCACCCAGGGATGCCCATCCTTTCCCCATCCCTGTCCCTGTCCCCGTTCCTGTCCCAGCCCTGCGCTGCCGGGAGCTCCCTGCTGCTCCGTGGGTAAAAGCCGTGGCACCAACGCTCGGTCAGCCGGCGAGAGCCGGCATCTCCACGTGCCAGGCTGTGGCCTCCGGTCCCGCCACCAGCTGCAGCTTTTCCCTCAGTCTGTATTTGGGCAGCTCCCAGGGTCCTTGGAGCAGTGGCCACTGACTTCTGGGGGCTGCAGGGGATGCCATGGGCTGGAAGCTGCTGGGGCACATTTTAGCCTTGCACAAATGGCTGTGACATCACAGAATCACAGACCCATAGAATCATGAAACCATAGAATTGTTTGGGTTGGAAAACATCTTTAAGTTCATCAAGTCCCAGCGCTGCTCCATCCCTGCCAGGGCACCACTGAGCCCTGTCCCTCAGCACCACAGCTCCACGCCTTGGAAACCCCTCCAGGGATCAGGGGGACTCCAGCCCTGCCCTGGGCAGACCAAGACAGGCCTGGACAACCCTGCAGGGGATTGAAGAAATTGTTTCTCAGCTCCAACCTAAACCTCCCCTGGGGCAACGTAAAGTTGATCCTCCCATCCTATCGCCTGGGTACAAGAGATCTCACCCTCACCCTCCCACAACCTCCTGCCAGGGAGCTGTCAAGAGCGAGAAGATCTCCCATGAGCCTCCTTTTCACAGATTTAAACTGGATTTTTGAACAGGACATTTCCCCTGGACCTGTGCCCTTCAGGGCTTCCCGCTCACCCCAGTATTTGACAGCTTTTCTCAGAGGGAGGTGGCCACGCACCCCCTGAGAGAGATCTGGTGCTCCTCAGCACAGCGTGAACTCTGACTGTACATCACTCCTGACATACAACTCACCTCTTCTTTTATGATGTCAGCTTTCAAAGATTAAATTTGGGTTGCCCAATTTAAATCTGCGGGCAGACAGGTGCTGTTGGCAGGGTGGTCCAAAACCGGTGTGAGCTCGGAGGTGCCACCACGATCTGCCGGAAGGGACGGTGCTGTGGGTTGGGATGCCCTGGCAATTCAGGCGAGCCGTGCTCTGCTCTGCCAGCGGTGCCACCGCTGCGGACGCTGGAGCTGCTCACGATCTCAGCTGTGGGGGGACAAGGGGACGCCGCTCACAGGAAACTCACACTGAATTTCAGAGAGAATGAAAACGTTCCCAGCGCGGCAGATTCACCCGCGCAGCACTGTGTCCTTAATTACAAAAAGGTGACATTTGTTGCTGCTTATTTCGCAATATTGACTCCGCTGCTTTTGATGGGCTTCGGGACTGAGTTCTAAAAAAAAAAATCCTTAATCTTTCTTTGCAGCGCTGGCGGAGCTGGATGCCTATTTCAAACACAAAATACAGCTGTGCAAATTGCACCTTATTTCGTGACTCATAAGAAAAACTTAGCGGCAAGGGGCGGCTAAGAAAATAATTACACAAGAAATCCTGCAAATTGGAAACATCGTGGGACGCTCCCAGGCTAAATCCCAAGGCCTGAAATGGATCCCAGCACCCCCAGGCTCTTGCTGAGGGTGGGTGGCAGCGGGTTGGGGGCTGGGCACTGAGAGCGAGGTGCTGGGTGCAGGGTGCTGGGTCTGTCCACGCGATGGGGCAAGGGCGGCAGCAGCACCAGGGTACTGGGGACGCTGCCGGGGACCTCTGCGCTACGTCAACTCTGCCGTCACTGAGCGCCGGGGCGGCTGGGCAGATCTCCTGGCTGGAGGCACAAGGAGCATTTCCCCGTCTGAAGCCCAAAGTGTGTTGGATTGAGGAATTTTCCTGGCACGCACCCTAACCCGCAGCCGTGGCAGCGCCGGGTGACATGCTGGGGATGTCACCCCAGGTGTGAGGACTCGGTGTCCGGGTGGCCGAGGAGTGCAGTCCTGTTTAGTTTAGCCTGGCAGTTTGGGCAGGGCCGAGCTGGCTTCCAGCCACGTCAGGGAGCTTGCTGAATCCCCAACCCCCCCTTTTATTTACCAAAATTTCTCTGAACGATCCATGAGCTGGAACTTCCCCAAGTGTCTCCTGGGTGCCCCTCACCCATCGAACCAGACAATAACAGCACGGTGCTAAAATACCCGAGAGGCCTGAGAGCTGACAAGGTTGTGAGACGCCCTTTCAAACACCCTCCTCTTAAACTGCTGTCTTTAAAAGCGAGTGCCCGCTCTGAGGTGACGAGGCTGTGCTAACGAGTCCTTCCCTACTGGGTCTTGTGACCTCCCAGGGACCTCCAAGGCCACCTTATCTTCAGGTCCTTCTGCCCCGGGCACAGGAGGGTGGTCGTGGGCAAGCTCAGGGGCTGAGCGGGCAAGAGGCACAACCGTAGAACCACAGAAGGGTTTGGGTGCGAAGGGGCCTTTAAAACTCATCTGGTGCAACCCCCCCACAGGGAGCAGGGACATCTGCAACTAGAGCAGGTTGCTCAGAGCCCCATCCAACCTCCCCTGCAATGGGGACAGGGATGGGGCAGCGACCGCCTCTTGGGGCAACCTGGGACAGGCTCTCACCACCTCTTTCCTCCTCTTTTTGTCCAAAAAGGGAAAAAACTCAAAAGAGTTGAAGAGAAGTCTGGAAATCATTAACCCCATGTTTGGGCGGCTGTGCTGGTCTCGCACCGCGGCCATGGAGGGGCCACCTGCAGTGGTGGGTCACACACAGCCCCTGCTCCGTGTCCCACAGCCAAGCCGGCCCCTTGCTGCACTGTGATGGGAACCCCGATCGGGCTGCAACCCCTGGAGCTGCAGGGAGGATGGGCTATGGAGGTCAGTGCAGCTGTAGGGTCAAGGTCCCTGCGGTGGGTGCCCCTCTCCCTGGCATCCTGCAAGAGGCACCACGTAGATGGAGGTGACCCACTGCGATGGGCTCTCATGGCCAAGGCAGCCAATGGTCTCCTGGGGGACATGAAGAAGAGTGTGTCCAGCAGGTCAAGGGAAGTTCTCCTGCTCCTCTGCTCTGCCCTAGTGAGGCTGCCTCTGGAGTGCTGTGTCCAGTTCTGGGATCCCCAGTTCCAGAGAGACCAGGAGCTACTGGAGAGAGTCCAGGGGAGGCTGGGAAGCTGCTGAGGGGCCTGGAGCATCTGTGTGGCCAGGAAAGGCTGAGAGCCCTGGGGCTGTTCAGCTGCAGAAGAGCAGCCCCAGAGGGGAGCTGAGCAAGGCTGAGCAAGAGCTCCAGGGCCCCCGGGGGGCAAGAGGCTTGGGCCAGACTCTGCTCAGTGGTGCCCAGCACCAGGACAAGGGGCACCGGGCACCAACTGGAACCCAGGAGGTTCCCTGGGAGCGGGAGGAGCAACTTGTTTGTTGGGAGGGTGTTGGAGCCTGGCCCAGGCTGCCCAGAGAGCTTGGGGAGTCTCCTTCTCTGGAGATTCCAAAGGGGCCTGGACCCTGCGCTGCTGGGCCCCCTGCTCTGGGTGACCTGCTGGAGCAGGGGGGTGGCACCAGAGGAGCTCCAGAGGGACCTTCCAACCCCCACCAGGCTGGGATTGCATGAAATCTCCCTGCCCTGTCAGTGCTGAGGCACCAGCACCCTGCAGGGTGCCTGGAGAAGTGATGCTGCTCCTCCTGGATGGAGCAGGAGTCCTCACCCCCGCCCCGCTCCAATGTGTGTTTGGAGGGGAGCAGCGGAGCCACCGGGCGAGAGTTCCCTTCAGCCGGGCTGGCTTTGGCCATTTCCCCGAATTATCTTAATTGTGGGTCCTGGAGCTTGGGTGTTACCTGCTGAGGGTGAGCTCAGGTAGCGAGAGTTGTACAAGAAGGAAATAATAACGGCACTAATGAATGGCTGGCAAAGCTGAAAGTCTGTCTGTTTGAGAGCACCAACGGTCTTTGTCTTACTGTAAAGATAAAAACGGGATGTTTTTTTGGAATTAAGCTGAATTTGAGCTCATTGAAAATTTTTTTACTATGAAAGATGAGGTCGGGCTTTTTGGGGAAAATGTAGCTTCACTTAAGTGAAGTTTTGTGATTTATGTTTTATTAAATTCATTGCAGTGAACAGGATGGGAGCAGCAGGGCAGCCGAGGCTGACGGACCGACTCCTCTCACGTGGGCAGCTCAGATCGGAGGCTCACTTGGAAAATGCAGCTGATCCTTGGTGAAGGCCTTGGTTAAAGACCAGGGAAAAAGCTGGGATGCTGCTTTTGGATGTGAGTGAAATGAGGAGAAGGAGAGAAAACCAACTTGGCTATTTCGGTTCTCAGCTCCATGTCATTTACTGGCCGGGAGCTGCTGCGCTGCCAAGTGCCTCCCGGAGCAGCCCCTACAGCCTCCTCCCCCGCTCCCAACCCGCTCCCGAGCTGGGCACCGCTATTTCGGCTTCCTCGGGAAGCAGCTGGAGTCGAAGTGATACTTTCCCAACAGAGGAAAAGACAGTGCATTAGACTTTTAGTGAAGTCATTGTTTTTGTTACAAAAAAAGAATGAGTTTGCTCCCTGGTTTCGCCTGCAGTCCATCCTATTCCCTGTGCCGCTATAAAAATTTCCGACTAGTATAAAGGAAATTATAGCTCAGCGTGTCCAGAACTCGGCGACACATCAAAGCTCCTTCTGGGGAAGGAGGTTGAAGTGAAACCAAAGGAAATGTGCATTTCAGGTCCGCGATGGTGCTCCTGCGCTAATTAACCAAGCCCAGCACAGTGGGGGTGGGAAGGAACCTCTGGAGCTCCTCTGGTGCCCCCCCGACCGGAGTCAGCAGCACCCGCTGCCCCAGAGCCCGGCCCTGAAGCCGGTGCAATGCCGCCGCTGACGGTGCCGCCTCCCCCGGTGCGGGGTGCTTGGTGACTCCGGTGGAACTGGCCAGGGCTTCCAGAGCTGCAGATGTTACAGATGAGCACCAAGCGAGGCAGCCAACGTCCTCCTTTTGATTCCAGCCAACCCATTTGTTTAAATCTTCCGCCTAAGTGAGTTCCAGAGAGGTACAACGCTCGGCAAGAACATCACTCCTATTGCTTCTAAATGTACCGACCTTCCCTGTTGTACTCGGCCTCTTGAAAAATGCCACAGTTAATTAATACCAGTACTGGATCATAGAAAAAGTCTGGAATTTTAACCATTGAATTTAGCAGAGAAAGACGAGTAACTCAAAACCTTGGAAAATTGCACAGATCTCCAGCACAAGTCTCTGAAAGACTTACTCAAAAAATCTATTTAAACCCCCATTATGCTCGATTAGCTTCTTTTGATCTTTCAAGTCAATTGGTTTATCCTTGGAAATCAATAGACCACATAGCAAATACAGTTGTGTTTTCCACGTCTAACACAGAACACGTGAATAAAAATAATTATCGAGACCACCAGCCAGCTGGAGAACGCTGTTTGTGTTATCCCTGCGGTGACAAGTGGAGTACCAGCCACATTCACCTGTACGAGGAACACTCCTCTGTTATGTTTAATCCTCTTCAGTGGTGGGATCACATGCCAGAGGACTCTCAGAGGCAACACTGGTTCCCACAACAAGCACCTTTTCTGCCTATATTGTATTTAAGGCCCAACAGCGAAACCTGCCCTGAGGATCTACCATCGACCAGTGTTTGACAGCACAAGTGTGTCAGGTATCACCAAAGAAGCAACCAACCAAACCCACCAAAACCTTCCCAAATCACGCCGACTACTCTGACTGCAGGTGAGAGCAGTGGTGCCGGCTGGGCTCCGGAACCCTGAGGCTGACGGTGTTGAAGGTGGAGTTGAACTCCAGCCCATGTGGAGCAATGCCAAGGTGAGGACCTGAGATCTGGAGAGCTGGAAGAAGACAACTGACCTGGAGACCACCCCAAAAGGAGACCAGAGCTGACCTCTGCCGGGATCCTCGAGACCAGGGACACGGTGCAGCACAGAATCCCAGTACAGAGGGGGTTGGAAGGTCCCTCTGGAGCTCATTTGGTGCCCCCACTCCCCTGCTCCAGCAGGGTGACCCAGAGCAGGGGGCCCAGCAGCGCAGGGTCCAGGCGCCTTTGGAATCTCTCTGGAGAAGGAGACTCCCCAAGCTCTCTGGGCAGCCTGGGCCAGGCTCCAACATCCTTCCAGCAGAGAAGTTCCTCCTTATATTCAGATGCCCTTTTGACTGTCACTCTGGAGCAAAAAGAGAAAAAAAGCAAACCCAAAAAGGCATGGCGCTGAGGGAGGTGAGTGGTGAGGAAGCTGCAGATCAATCACCGCTCTCCACCGTGTCCTACAAGCCTGCACCAGGGCAGTGCAGCGGGAAAGGCTGGACCAGGCTGAGGGCTCAGGACCGGCCAATGGTGCAGCTCAAAAGTACCAACTTTCCATGATTTTAGGATTATTCTTACGTTTTACAGACATTCGTAACCCAGCACTAGGCCACTCCCACACTGAGCACATTCACCCAGGCGCGGGCAACACGGACCGTGGGAGAACGATCACGAAAAATGGGAGCATGAGGAGCCGGGTGCCGTTTACGTTTGTTCACACCCGTCACCGGTACACAAAATTAATCATAAGGAAAGCAAACCCTCCAGCCTCACCTTCCCCACACTGCTGAGTGTGACGCTTCCTCTGGCTTTTACTGCCAGAAAAATCTTTCTTTTTATGTCCTTCAGAGGTACGTCCTTTGAACTCCGGTATTTCTGCTGACACCACTGCTCGGATCACACTCTCAGCAGCTGAGAAATGCCGGATTTAATTTCAGGCTGCAACAGAAACTTTCATTGCAAGTGGATGTGCTTTAAGCAGGAGGTACCTGGTAAAGGCGCAGCTCTGCAGCTCTCCCCCTCGGCTGCCAATGCTCCCACACAGCCCGGCAGTAGTTAGAAATAGTCGTCGCTGCCACCGAAAATAAAAACCGCAGCGTGTTTGAGCATCCCATGGGCGAAGCTAAATATACCACCTGATGGAAAACAGCGACAAACAAGGTGGGTATGGCCTGGGAGGAAACCAAGAGACAGACAAACCTCATCCATAAATAAACAAGCAAGTAAATAAAAGGCAGTCACTTTCTTTCTCCGAGCTCCCACATTTTGAAACAGGCATTTCTGTGTGTGATGGCTGAATCTGCAGAGAAAAATAAGGAAGATTTTCATCCACTGGTTCGGCGGCGGCAGGGGTGAGCCACGTCCGCGCGCTCCGGCTGCACGCAGCCACCGTGCGCTCCTGCTCCCAGCTCGTCACTGCAGGGGAGCTGCCAGGGGAAGCAACCCTGTAGGACATGAAGCGTGGGATGGCTGTTGGCCCAAAGCTGAGAGCCGTGCCCAGGTGTGAGGAGCACCTTGGGGTCCTCGTGTACCCCACATGCAGGGCACCCTCCTGCTGCTGCTGCACCGAGTGTGCAGGGGGCAGAGAGCCCTGCGAGGGCCCGCGGCCCGTGTCACACATAGAAACATAGACTAGTTATGGCTGGAAGAGACCTTTGAGATCACAGAGTCCGACTATTGCCCCATCCCTGCCAGGGCACCACTGAGCCCTGGCCCTCAGCACCACATCTCCACGCCTTGGAAACCCCTCCAGGGATCAGGGGGACTCCAGCCCTGCCCTGGGCAGCCTGGCACAGTTCTGGACAACCCTACAGGGCAAGAAATTGTTACTCAGCTTCAACCTAAACCTCCCCTGGGGCAACTTGAGACTGGTTCCTCTAGTCCTGGCACTTGTTCCTTGGGAGCAGATCCCGACCCCTGCTGGCTCCAACCTCCTGTCAGGGAGCTGAGGAGAGCCAGAAGGTTTGCTCATCCCTGTTGCAGTGGGAGTACTTTTCCCACGATGGCCTTTGAACCCGGGCTGCATTAGGCACCAGAAGCACTCCCAGTGCTGGAAGCCGTGCCCAGGGCTGACGTCGGTGTCTGCAGTCATGCATCTGCAGACAGATGCAATTTCTATTCTCAGTCTCCTGTTCTGGAGGAAACACCTTCCAGCAACCGATGGAGCAGCCTTCCAGGGTCTCTGAGCATCACGAGCAATGCCCGTCCTTCCCTGCCCAGGGCATCCCCCAGGTTTTGGGGGCAGTGGGTGTCCCCACTCCCACAGCCGCCAGCCCCTCGGGATCCGCACGCCCAGCACCGCTCTGCAGCGGGGGCACCGGAGCTCAGCTGCTGCCGCACGTCTTGCTCATCGGTGGCACGTGCTTTCTGCTGCGGCAGAGCCTATTTTAAGCTCACCTGCTGTGGAGGGTGTCCACAGCGAGCTCACAGCCAGAGCTTTGTAGTATCGGTCTCTTTGGCGGGGAAGGGGCAGAGGACCCGGCCCCCTCACCCGCCCTGTATCGTTTCCATTTTGTCAGGACAGTTGAGGCACGAGGGATACTCAGACACCGTCGGCATCAGAAGATAAAAGCTGTTGGTGGCACTTACGAAGTATCTGTCACCAAATATTGCAGCGCTCGGTCCCTGCCCGGAGCTCTGAGCACCACCTTGAAAACCTACACCAATAAAGCAGTCCCTCCTCTCGATTCGTTAGCGCTCATTAGGAGGGACATGGGAAGCTCTCCAAGCCGGACGCAGTGTTTGAATATCACAAGTACAGCACACGCACCAAATAACCCCAAAACGACACGAACACGCGTCCTCCTCGCAGAGCTCACATCTGCGGAAGGAGAAACCCGCTGTGCAGAGAGGCACAGACAAGCTTTAGGTTCCCGTGTGTCCTCCCCGGAGCTCCCCCCGTTGCAGCAATACCCTCAGGTGACCAAAAAAGAAACAGAAAGGGCCCAGGGAAACAAAACTGTGCATGTGTCTCTGGAGGCTGAAGCCTTCCCCACCGGCCTCCTCCGAGCCGGCCGAAGGAGTCACCTGATGGCAGCCAGATGCTGCTGGTGTTTTTAGAGGCGGTGTTACACAGTCCTTCAGGACTCTGGTGACGGGCTGTGTGCGTGTCTGCACGCCTCTCACATGTGTGCACACGCTGAAACATGCATGCACACACATATGTGCCTGTACTTGGCACTGGGGAGGCCATCCCTGAAATCCTGGGGTCAGTTTTGGGCCCCTCCCTCCCAGAAGGAGCTGGAGGGGCTGGAGTGTGGCCAGAGAAGGGCAATGGAGCTGGGGAAGGGTCTGGAGCAGGAGCCTGGTGAGGAGCGGCTGAGGGAGCTGGGCTTGTTCAGCCTGGAGCAAAGGAGGCTCAGGGGAGACCTTCTGGCTCTCCACAACTCCCTGACATTCAGGAGCTTGGAGCCAGGGGCAGTCCGGCAGCAACAGGACAAGAGGAAGCGGCCTTCAGTTGCCCCAGGGGAGGTTTAGGTTGAAGCTGAGGAACAATTTCTTCAATCCCCTGCAGGGTTGTCCAGGCCTGTCTTGGGCTGCCCAGGGCAGGGCTGGAGTCCCCCTGATCCCTGGAGGGGTTTCCAAGCCGTGGAGCTGTGGTGCTGAGGGACAGGGCTCAGTGGTGCCCTGGCAGGGGTGGGGGAACGCTGGGACTCAATGACCTTGAAGGTCTCTCCCAAGCAAAACGTTTCAATGCCTCTATGATTCTATGCACACACACATAAATAAAAACCTGCAAATGCTGCAAAATCCCGATCACTGCCTCGCTTCCCAGAGCCTGCCTGGTGAGACCGTCACCTGTATTTCTCCCAGGAATGCTTGTAACCTAAATTAGGCCATTGCAGCCCCAAAAAGGAGAGGTTTAGTCAAAACCCTTTTGTGATCCCAAACCTGATTTTGAGTCCCTGCAGAGCAGAGACGTCTGTGCCTGTGACACAAGCCATCGTGCCGGGCCCGACCAGCCCCGCTGCGATGCCCCAAACGTGTCCCTGTGTTACACACTCTCCTGCTGCACGTGGCAACGGATGGGGCTGCCGTTTGCAAGGAAGACAATGTATAAGAAGCAATTGCTTTCCCTGTCCCAGTTTCTCTCTCCGAATCCTCGGCAGGCTGGGGATGGGTATCTAGGGAAGGAGGGTGCTGTGTGCACACGGGAGCCGGAGCTTCCCCAGGGAACGCTACCGGGAGCACTGGCTGCTGGAAAAGAGCATCTCCCATCCCTCCCTCAGTCCCTGGAGATCTGCTTCTCTTCCTCCTCCAGCCTTGCTGAGCTGACTCCAGCCCTTCACAGATTTCCTCAACTCCCCTCAACCCTGCTCCGCTTTTAGGCATCTGGAAAACCCTTCGGAGCCTTGGTCCTTACCAGAAAAGCAGCTACGGGATTTGGCCGGTGTCTCCTGAGAACAAACTGACCCATGTGCAAAGGGGCCTCGGCTGCTCTTCGGGAGTGGATTCACTGTAAAAATTACCATAGACTCACAGACTGATTTGGGTGGGAAGGGACCTTTCCAGGCTATTTAGTCCAACCCCCCTGCAGGGAGCAGGGACATCTGCAACTGGAGCAGGTTGCTCAGAGCCCCATCCAACCTCCCCTGCAATGGGGACAGGGATGGGGCAGCCACCACCTCTCGGGGCAACCTGGGACAGGCTCTCACCACCCTCACTGTGTAAACCATTTCTCCCTTCTCTCTGCTCTAAATCTCCCTCTTTCAATTTCCAACCATCCCTCCTTGTCCTGTCCCAACAGGCCCTGCTCCAAAGTCTGTCCCCACCTTTCTGGCAGGCCTATAGAAGCCCTGACAGGCCCCCAGAAGGTCTCCCTGGAGCCTTCTCTTCTGCAGGCTGCACAAGCCCAGCTCTCCCAGCCTGGCCTCCCAGCAGAGGGTTCCAGCCCTGCCAGCATTGCTGGGGCTCCTCTGGCCCCGCTCCAACAGCTCCCTGTCTCTCCTGAGCTGAGGACTCCCGAGCTGGAGTCAGCCCTGCAGGGGGGTCTCCCCAGAGCCCTGGGAGCAGAGGGGCAGGATCCCCCCCTGACCCTGCTGCCCACGCTGCTGGGGATGAGCCCAGGGGGCCGGGGGCTGCTGGGCTGTGAGCGCCCAGGGCCGGCTCAGCTCTGGCTCCTCACCCCAGCACCCCCGAGCCCTTCTCCACAGGGCTCCCTCCAGCCCTTCACGCCCAGCCTGGGCTGACCAGAGCTTTCTGCATTTTTGGGGACACTCATTGCCAAAGAGCCATGAAGAGATGGCCCCAGGAGCCAACATCAGCTCTCTGGTTTTCAGAACAGAAGTCCTGGGAACGGTGGCCTGTCCCCCACCTTTTCCTGAGCTGAGCTCGAGGAAGCCCAAGTACGGGCAAGTGGTTTTCTTCCTGCACTGCACTTCTGGAGCTGTCAAATCTTGCACAAAACGCTGGCTCCTCCCAAGTGGTTTTAAGGCAGTGCGGTATAATAGGGGCTAACAAAAAGCCAAGTGTTTAGACAATCTGGCCATAAATCTCTCCTGCTTTTCAATTGCTCAGCTTTCATCCCCTGTCATCACTATTTATATTTTGCTACACTGAGTTCCTGGACAGATGAAACTTCAACATCGAATGGAAAAAAACAAGCAGAGGGGAAAAAGACAAAAAAAAAAAAAAAAAGGCAGCGGAAAAAAAAAAGCTCTGTGAATTCTCGAGAAGCAAATGAAGCTCGTGGCCATTTTCATCACCCTGTCACAGCCACCCTGCCCCGTCAGAGACCTGATCAAGTCCAAGCAGGGCTCTTCTCTCTGCCACTGGCCGGGCAGGTTCCACCTCCCGCTTGTCCGAGGCGTTTAATCCCTTTGTCTATTGAAATGGCACAGTGAGTCAGCCCAGAGCACACAGAAGGCAGCTCCAAGATAAGAATACTGGGAAAAAACACAAAAGCAGACAAGGGCTTCCTATTGCAACAGCCTCTTCACCTGCCAGAGGGTAAATCCCGGGGACCTCGGCTGGGGAGCGGTGCCGGGGCCAGGCAAGGCCAGCACTGGCGATGCCGGCAGCTGATGCTTCTTTTCAGCCTAAGACACGTGCTTATCTGTGCTGACGGGGACGGTGACACGGACACACAGTGCTTTAATTGCCCGACACCCATCGCCCGATAGACTTGGCGCCGGTGGAGACCAGTCCTTACACGTGGTCCAAAACCTGACTAAATTCTCCTTTATTGACTCAAAGAGAGAGTAACTCCCTGCCTTGGAAGCATGCCGGCAAAGATTCTCACTTTTCCAGGGTCAGGTCCAAAGTAAAAGCCCAGACCTTGGTAGATAAGGTGTTCTCAACTACTGCTCTCAGAAGATATTCATCTGGCTGACTCATCAATCAATTTCACATCAAACACAATCTATGTTTTTCAACATTAGCCATAAATAACTATCATACTGTCCTTTCCTGTGTTGGGTGTGTATCTGTGCCCAACAGTGCTAACACCACGGTGTTTACAAACAAGCCCCTGGTAAACTGCCTCCAGTTTGGAGATGACCGTGTCTTGGACGGCAAAGCGACTCGGAGCGCGCTCCGTTTGCTCCACATCACCTGTGACACAGAGGAAGGGTGGGAGGTTAACGCCTGCACCGCTCCATTCGTTCCTGAAATGTTAAACGTTTGTGTGAGGAAACATCCCTCTCTCTCCCTCTCTTCACCTCAAGTCATCAACCACCTCAGCTCCTGCAGCTAAGGAACCTGGGGCTGACGTGCGCCAGGGCTCGGGTGAGAAGCGGCTTGGCTCAGGCGGTGCCTGTTTTCTTTTTTGGCATCTCGTATGAACACAAAACACAAAACAATTCAGAAAAGCAAGCTGGAGACGGAGATGATTTGGTCTGTCCAGAGTTTCAAATGCATTTTTAAAGCTCTGTGGTCAGGAGGTTGTGTTCTGCTGGAAGGGTCACTGGTGTTTTAAAACACAAGCTCTGCTCATAAAAGAAATGCTCTTTCTAGCTGTGCCATCTTTTATCTTGATCGTTTCTTTTTTTCTAAGTGTGCTGAAGCACCAGAGTCACCTGTAGCTGGTGGGTCTCAGCATCGGGGTTTGTCTCGGGGGCCTTGGCTGGGCAGGCAGGACAGGCTCTCCCAGGGGTGTCCGTTTGCCTTCCACCCTCACACCTGTAAAACTGCAGCACGAGCCACACACTCGCCTCTGAATCTACCTTGTGTCGATTTTGACTCCTGCTGATTTTGGGAACTCGCTGCCTAAACAGTTGGTTCCTTTAACCGAGAAAATGCTGGCAGAGAAAAGTTTGAGGGAAATTCCCTTGGTTTAAAAGTTGCTGCAGACCTTTGTTCCCCGCTGGAGTGGTCGCTGCCATGACTTGGGGCCAACCACCCCACCCGGATCAAGGTGCAGGTGGTGCCACCACGCTGCTCTCTGCACCGCTGCCCACTGCGGCCCAGCATCCCCAGTCTGTGTCCCAGACCTGCAGGAATCCAAAGCGGGCAACACCAGCCGGGCTCTGGGGGCTCCTCGCTACATACAACGCCTCCCACAGCCTCGTGACATCCCATGGCCACCTGCAGACCCATGGTCAGGGGCTCTCTGCTGCAGAACCCAGGGTGCCTCTTTCTTCCTAGACTGGGCCAAGACCCCCAATCCACCATCTCAACGGACACCACTTGACTGCCACTGGCCGACCACCCCTCCCCCTCTTTCAGTTTCTCGGCCTTGCTCAGATTAGGGTGACAAAACTTGTCCGGGCTTTTGAAATGCTTGAAGAGGTTAAAGCCAGCGGGAGAGGAACTCCGCTCCTTATCAGGGTGAGGTTTGATTGCGATGGGAGGGGTGAGGTCCAGGCGGATCCCGGTGCTGCACCTTGGCGTGACTCAGCCGAGCTCCCGGCATCGCGGCGAGGGCTGAGCCCCAGCACGGCCGCTCCGTCCCCACGGGCAGCCCCACGCGCCGCAGGAGGTGATTCAAAGCTGTCCTGGGGTGCCCACCAACTATCACCTCTGAGGGGCTTGGGCTGACAGGAGGCAAGAAGTGTGCCCAGACAGCCAGCTACCGCGGTGCCACACAACCACGTGATGGATGGGCAGCTCCAGCTGATCAGAATAAAACACACTCCTTGCACAGAATCACAAAATCACAGAAACGTTTGGGTTGGAAGAGCCCTTTCAGATCCTGGAGTCCCAGCGTTGCCCCACCTCTGCCAGGGCACCACTGAGCCCTGTCCCTCAGCACCACAGCTCCACGCCTTGGAAAACCCTCCAGGGATCAGGGGGACTCCAGCCCTGCCCTGGGCAGCCTGGGCCAGGCCTGGACAATCCTTGCAGGGGAGACATATTCCCTAATTTTATTAGCGTTCAGGCTGGAAAACAAGGCCAGTATCAGAGAACCTGACCCTCCTCCACACTCCTGCTGGGGCGGATGGCCCTGCAGCCAGCACACGGCACCGCTGGTACCACGAGCTGTGCCAAGCTGCTCGGGATCGCTCTTCTGTCACACTGAGAGTTTGTAAACCCCGTGAATAGCTAATTTCTCGGCTACACTCAGCCCAGTAACTAAGTGCTCATTAAACACCTCCACCAGAGCTCATTAGGGAGTGCCTGTGTCCCTGGTTGCTGCACAGAGAGCACGCAGGGCGATGCCAGACTGCCCCGGGATGGGCTGAGCACCCTTGGATGCTGCACAGAGGGCGTGAGGGCCCCAGGGAGCCGGCATGGGCATTCCCAGGGGAAAAATTCCCTGGCTGTCTGTGCCAAGAGCAACCCCGGGCATGTGGAGCACACAAGTGTCACCAGCAGCCTGGAACGAGGACGTGCGGCAGGCGCCACCGCGCCGTGTTGGCACGGGCAGCACCACAAGTGACAGAGATCTCACCCCCCAGCAAACACGCGTGGCCGGGACGTGCTCTGCCCACCTGCTGCCCCCGAGCAGATCCCTGGTGTGGCCGGCTGCGGGTGAAGGCTGCTGCCCTGAACCACCGAGGCTGCTTCCTGCAGAGCCACCGGGTTATTGAGAGGTTCTTCTCCACCCATTGCCAAGGACATGGCCAAGAACTCCTCAGAACATGGTAAAACCAACACAAATCTTAAAAGTAAAGCAAAGACCAAACGGCAGTAAGCTGCAGAGCGACGCCTGGGACCGTCCCAGGTGCGCATTCCCAGGTACACGTTCCCTGGCCATCCCCAGAGCTCCTCCAGTGGGTCTCAGAGGAGCCCCTGGGAGCTTGCAAAACCAGATTATAGCAGAGAAAGAGGATTTCCAGTCAAGGCACATCATGAGGAACGTTCTGCCAGCAGCTTATGCGTCTCTAATCTGCCTAGCTCGTCAGCGTGCCCCACCTAATTACAGCCAGGGCAATCCCGACGTGGGCAGGAGCTGAAAGAGGACGTTCTCTTTTCTGTTTAAATGTGACACCTTTGTATGAACCTGCACCACTCGCAGCCGCTGACTCCACCACGGACAGCGCAGCGACACCAGGATTTTGGGGCTTTCCAGAACAGGTCACTACGGGAGAGCCGTGCCACGGCTCCCAGCGCTGCTGGCTCCAGCCTGGCCCTCGGCTCCAAAAAGCAAATTATAATAGACAAAAACAGGTCTTGTGTGTTGTTCAGCTGGCCTACTGGAAGGAAGTTCCTACTGGAAACTTCCTAGTAGGAGGTTCCTGCTACACAGGAAGTTCCACCACAACATGAGGAAGAACTTCTTTGCTGGGAGGGTGACGGAGCCTGGAACAGGCTGCCCAGAGAGGTTGTGGAGTCTCCTTCTCTGGAGACTTTCCAACCCCCCCTGGATCTGTTGCTGTGTGGCCTGCCCTGGGTGATCCTGCTCTGGCAGGGGGGTTGGACTCAATGATCTCCAGAGGTCCCTTCCAACCCCTACCGTTCTATGATTCTATGATTCTATACTGTTGGATCTACAGCTTCTCATCTGGCCCAGCTGAGACCAGCCTGTCCAGCGAGCGGCAGCCTGCGCTTCGGCCCCGGGGCTGTGCGGAGCCCAGGCTGCCCTGGGAGCTTCAGCAGAGGTGGATCTATGGGATCAGCTCCCGCTGACATAATTCTGCCAAGGATGACGTCTGAGGATGTGTCAGCCACCCCATCACCCAGGAAGACGAGGCAGTGTGCGCGCACGGGTGCACTCGTGTGCTGGGCTTGGTGCGCTTGTGTGCTGGGCTCGGTGCACTCGTGTCCTGGGCTTGGTGCACTCGTGTCCTGGG
>VWZK01011781.1:555521-591524 GCA_013396935.1 Baryphthengus martii | reverse complement strand
GGGGGAGCTCCCTCTCTGCTCACCTCTCAATACACGGGTGGGAGGAGAACATTGTTCTTGCTGATGCTCAGCATTTCAAGATCTTGCCATATTTTATCACCTCCCAGCACCTCAAGCACAACCATCTAGCAAAAACATCTCAAAAGGAGAAAATTCAACTTCTAATCTCTCCCCAGTCTAAATCTTCCTCTTTCAGTTTCAAGCCATCCCCCCTTGTCCTGTCCCAACAGGCCCTGCTCCAAAGTCTGTCCCCATCTTTCTGACAGGCCCCTGGAAGCCCTGAAAGGCCCCCAGAAGGTCTCCCTGGAGCCTTCTCTTCTGCAGGCTGCACAAGCCCCACTCTCCCAGCCTGGCCTCCCAGCAGAGGGTTCCAGCCCTCCCAGCATTGCTGGGGCTCCTCTGGTCCCTGTCTCTCCTGGGCTGCAGACACTCGGCACTGCAGCTACGGAGGAGCAGAATCCAGGCAATTTCTGAGTTTGGTTTCCATCTCTAGTGGCTTTGTGTTTATTTAAACTAGAAAAGCAAAGGTACCATCACTGCTTGGTGCATGAGGCAGCTCTTCGCACCACCGGCCTGGGTCACCCACCCATGGAGAGGGTGAATTTCCATCAGCTTCTGGAGGGCTCTGAGAGGGCTGGGCCTGAGAACTTGAGTTATTTCCAAAGGTCTTCAATACAATGCATCGATCTGCTGCTCTGCCTCCGAGCCTGCTGCCTTTATTACACAAGGAGCCTCGAACATCTTCCAAAGAGCTGCCCAGTAAATGTATATAATTGTCATCAGCCAAGGAACAACAAACCAGCAATAGGAATGTGGATCCTGGCCTGGGCTTGTACGCCAGACCCAGCAAGGTGAAATGCCCCCGGGTCACACCATCACCCAGCTGGGAACACGGCAGCCCCGCCGCCTCCTGTCGTCCCTGGGCTGCACATCCGCATTGCGCCAGGAGCGGGAAAATCCATAAGCTCCACAAAAAGACAGAACAGAGCTTATCCCCCGGCCGCACGCCGCATTTCAGTCCCACGGGGTCAGGAGCTGAACGTCGCCACAAAAAGCACGAACCACGACGCGGGAGCCGGGCTCTGCCCCAGGAAAGCCCGAGGTGGGAAGGGGAGCAGAGAACGCTTTTCCACGGCGGCTTGGAGTGCACCCCACTTTCCAGTTTCCTCCATGGAGAAGCACAGACCGTTTCCCTCACCCTCCAGCTCCTCCATTCACTGTTTCCCTCACCCTCCAGCTCCTCCATCCACTGTTTCCCTCCCCTTCTCCCGCCAGGATCTCTCTTGGGATGCTCAGCGCCCGCAGGGATGCACCAGGCAAAGCGGTGACAGCTGCAATCCCACTGGTGTGGCAGAGCCGGCCCGGCCGGGCGGCCCCTTGCTGCGCTCTTCCTCGCAGAGGTGCCCGAGGGCACAGGCCGATCTGCTCCTCCATCAGCTCCCCAACCCCACCGCCAGCCCAGCTCTGCTGCCGAGGCTTCGGCGGCGAGTGAGCGAAGGCAGAAATCCCCATCTGGAATGCTCTGCCGGAGATAATTGCCAATATCAGCGGTAAAGTTATTGCCGGTGCTTGCAATTAAGTGAGCGAGACCTAATAAACGCAATTAAAAAGCCAAACCAAAATGCCTGAAATCCTAAATTTCTAGTAGATAAACAACTCATTTAAGCAGAAGATGTGAACTGCTGGAATAAGAGGCTCCCTGCATTCGTCTGGCTTTTCAGTTCTGATGCAAAAAAAGGTTCATTGACATAAGTGGCACTTTCTTGTCCCTTAAAGCGTTTCTGCGGCAGCACGTTAGCGATTTGATCTCTCAGTGCTGTATTTTAAGTCAATTGAGCGAGACGAGCGCTGAGTTGCTACAGCAGACATTAGTATCAGCTTTGGAAAGCAGCAGGATGGCTTTCAAATCTCACCGGGACAAGGAATTCATTAGGAGCTCCCTGACAAAGTCTGGCAACGCTTTGCCGTCGCACAGCCCCACCGAGGCTGCCCCGGGCTCCCCGGCAGCAGGAGCCGAGGCGGGGAGCCCGGCTCCACCACGCTGTGCCGCAGCACCGCACACGGTGGCACCGAGAGCACGGCCGGGGTCGCCCCTGGCATGGAGACGGTGCTCCTGCCAGCCCGGGCAGCGGATGGGAGAGCTAAGAACGTTATTTTCTAGACAGGAAAACACCACAATTGGACTGGAATGCGTTTCTTGTTTTGCTCCCGCTGCGTGACCTCACTCCTCTGTCTTCTCGGGTTCTCCAGACCGCTCTGCACCTTCAGTTACCGTGGGTCAACAGCCGGCGGCTGCTTCGTTTTCCAGCCCGTACTTTATTCCAACAAAGCCACCACCCCTCCTCGCTGGGCTCTCCTCCACCTACCACGGTTTCTGCCGTGCCACCGAATCGCTGGTGGAAGGGCTGGGTGGGTTCATCCCAGCTGGGGAAGGGGCACGTGGGCATATGTCGGCTGCCCGGGCAAGTCCTTGCCCAAGCAGCGCCTTCCAGGTCCAGCTTCAACCGCGAGCGTCGGGAACGGAGGTCTGGGTGACCTATTTCAGGGTGAGACATGTCTGGATTTTTCTTCGGCAGCAGGTGCAAAGCACTTCAGAAAGGAAGGATTATTGTACCCGTGAGCTCCCAAGGGATGCAAGCCCTGACTTCTGGCCAGGGCCATGCGTCCCCTTATGGAGAGGATCACAGGTCCCATGCTGCAGCGACAGGTGAACAGCAGTTTGCCTTGATGACCTGTAGAGAAGGGAGAAGCCCAAAGCCCTGCACAAAAAAGGCTTTTCTAAACAGAACGCTTTCCCACGCTTCCCAGAGAGACATCGGGGGTTCGTCGTAAAGGAAACGCTAACGATGGCGCCCAAAAAAGAGCAGCCATCGCCGCTGGGCAAGCAACATCGTAACTAATCCCCAGTATCTGTCGCGGGAGGGGTGGAAAACCCCATTAATGACCACTGATAATTAAGATCTGTGATGGGAAGAACAGTTTCACCTTGAAATACGGAAGAAGCCCTACAGCCCGTGACCTGAGCCAGCACGGGCCGTGAGCAGGGCGGCTGTCCCCTCACAGGGACCAGGGCACTGGAGGTTCTCGTGTCTCACCGCCCGTCTCAATCGCTCCACGCAGCCAGATGAGGCTCCTTTGGAGCATCCCGTGCCGATGCTGCCGGGCTCGGCGCTCCGGCACGCAGCCAGCCCCGCTCTGGGCAGAGCAGAGGAAGCTCCCAGCCAGGCCTTTCCCATCCGACAAAGAACCTTCTCTCGCGGGAAGTCGCGCTTTTCAGGACACAAAACTCGTGCAGCCTGGCGCCAAAGCCAGACTTCGGGCTCTCCCCAGAGAGACCCCTCATTCCCACCCTGACGCCGGCTTGGCGGGGGGACGGGACCCCGGCGCTGCTCCCCGGCTCGGTTCTGCGGGAGGAGAGCTTCGCAGGGCCAGGCTGCGGAGCCTTCACCCCACTGGGGATTAGTTTGCGAGGGTGCAGTTGTGCTAGTGCAGCTTTTGCAGCCCTTTCTAAGTCACTCCATGGACTGTATTGGATTGAATAATTTTTTATTTTTTTTTACCTGAAAAGATGTTTTCAGAAAGAGGTCATAGATACAAAGGTGAAACAGATGTTTCCAACGGCAATTCCTGCCCGGACCCCTACTCCTATTTCTTGAAATTGCTGCAATTATCATACCAAGAAGTGTTTCATATGTCAGGACACAGCGCCAGGGCCGAGCCAGGCAGCGTTTATGAGCCTTTATTAGACAACGTCTAGCATCAGGAAGAAAAAATAACTGAGGTATTGTAATTAACTTCATGTGGCTTCAAGCCACAGAGGAAACTGCTGATACAACTTCTGGTGGACAGGAAAAGACATCCTAAAAAGGCAGATAAAAAGCATTATACCGACAGGAGAGCCTCTGCTCTCCTGGGAAAGGTCTCCTGCTGCTCAAAATGCTCCTGTGCGGAGGAGACACCTCATGGCACGGCACAGCGGGCACAGCACTGGCCCTTGTACCCTCTGAGCCACCCGGGGCTGGACAGGGCTGTCCCTTGGCTTGGCTGCGGCTGCACTGGGCACATGGACTAGGAACTGGTGTGGATCCAGGGAGGGGGCTTGGGGGGAAACCAGGGAGGCACCAGGAAAACCACAGATAAAGGAGGACCTGCCAACAGGGTTTGTATGGGAACATCTTAGAGTCACTCACATGAATCTTCTCTGAGGAGGAAAGGCTGAGAGCCCTGGGGCTGTTCAGCTGCAGAAGAGCAGCCCCAGAGGGCAGCTGAGCAAGGCTGAGCAAGAGCTCAAGGGCCCCCAGGGGGCAAGAGGCTGGGGCCAGACTCTGCTCAGGGGTGCCCAGCGCCAGGACAAGGGGCACTGGGCACCAACTGGAACCCAGGAGGTTCCCTGGGAGCGGGAGGAGAAACTTGTTTGTTGGGAGGGTGTTGGAGCCTGGCCCAGGCTGCCCAGAGAGCTTGGGGAGTCTCCTTGTCTGGAGAGATTCCAAAGGCGCCTGGACCCTGCGCTGCTGGGCCCCCTGCTCTGGGTGACCCTGCTGGAGCAGGGGGGGGGCACCGGATGAGTTCCAGAGGGACCTTCCAGATCACTTCTATTGAGCAACTGAGATCAGAAACCAGCCAAGAGTCGAGAAAGAATTAAAGTAATAATTGTCCAATTTTGGTGCAGAAAAAGGTTAATAATGGAAGTGCAATACTTACTGAAATACTGAAATCAGAGGAAAGGAAGCCAGAGAAATGATTCTCCTGTATCATGGAACTCCAACTGACAAGACATTAAGTTTCAAAGCCACCTTTCAGAAAACGGAATACCCGCCCCTCCATGGCTAAACCCAGTAACTGTCGCAGGGAACCCCTCCCTGGGCCCTGCTCCAGGCTGCACCTCAGCCATGAAGTGCTTGGGCAACCTGCTTGGTAGCCAGGCCACTCCTGGCCACTTCATAATGGTCCCTAAGAGCATTTTCTGCGTTCTCCTCCAGAAGCAGGTGGATGCGGAGCCAAAAGCTCTCCCATCAGGCTGGAGATGACTTTTGGCAGCACGGACTCGGTATGGCAGGTCCCGTGGCAGCACACGTGGTCCTGCGGCTCCACAGCCACCCATGGGCATCACCAGGCTCTGGTGATGGAACCCAGCAGAGCTGCTGTGCTCAGCCAGGGAGACGTGCCTGGCCAGAGAGATTTTAGGCTTTTTGGGTTCATAATGCCTCTGCCTTTCCCAGTGGGAGCACAGAGGTTTCACAGAGAACACCTGTCGTCTTGCTTCCTCAAGCACCTTCTGAAGGACTTCAGAAGAAGTTGGGCTTGTTCAGCCTGGAGAAGAGAGACCTTCTGGGGGCCTTTCAGGGCTTCCAGGGGCCTGTCAGAAAGATGGGGACAGACTTTGGAGCAGGGCCTGTTGGGACAAGACAAGGGGGGTGGTTTGAAATGAAAAGAGGGAGATTTAGACTGGAGAGAAGAAAGACATTTTTGATACTAAGGGTGTCCTGAAGTTTACAGTGTCTTCTCATACCTGACACTCACAGCTGGATCTAACTTGAGCGCAGGCTCTCTCTCCACTTAGTCTTTAAGACAGGTTTGGGAGAGCGGCGCCTACACAAGCGGCTCTGAAGCCTCCCCTGCCAGGGGAGAGCCCAAAGTCTAAAATTATCCTCTCCAAACGACCATTTTCTCAGCCCGGTTTGTATCAGCAAGTCACTGAGTAATTCACAGCAGATCTAAGATTAGCTAACGAAGCGCCGTGACTCATCAGCCAAGCCTCCGCGCCGCTGGGAAAATTCAATTTTTCTTCAGCAGCAGAGCTTCGGCTGGGGAAATTATAAATAAATAAGGCTCGGGGAGGCTACAGCAACGCAAGGATTCTTACTTCAAACTCATCAATACAAGTTTTTGTGCCCGTGTATTAATTGCATCACCGAGCACCTGCGGCAGCGCAGGATCCCGTCTGGGACTCTCTGCATCGCCCAGCGGGAGAGGGTCCGGCCGAACAGGAGCTGGCGGCGACGCCGCGCCAGCCGGCACAGCCCGACTTCAAACCGCTCATTAGCTCACGCCCTTCAGCAAATTAAAACCACGCGGAGTCATTACGGGCTGCCGCGAACGGCGCCGTGGAGCAGAACGACCGAGTGGAGGGAAGTCATCGACAGAAGGAAAGCAGAAAGGATCCTGCCCCCACCCTGCGAGAAGACACCAAACGAGACCACGTTTTGATGGAGGCCGCAGCGGCTTCTTTGGGCGAGGGGAGTGGGAAACCCGGGCACCCCCTGTGCCCAACGGGCGGGATGAGGGCGCAGGAAAGAGTCTGTGTTTCCGGGGATCGGGCCCCTAATCACTTCCCTACTTTCCCAGACGGGCAGGGGGATTGCCACAGCCTGGCACGGGGGGATCGGCGACACGGGGCCGAGCACCAGGCGGCAGCCTCAGCCCCGGAGCGGCCGGGCCCAGCACCTCCTCCTGAATGGGACCCACGGGCCCCTGTGCCAGCCTCACGCGCCTTTAGCGGGACACTGCCGGCACCGGTGGCTTCCAGCACAGAAAACCAACCAGCCCCATCCCTCCGCGCAGCCTGCCGGCGGGGGCTGCTCCACATCCCCTTCAGCTGCCCTGAAGATGCTCTATTCCACCCCTCTTCTGCTTCAGGTCACAATTCTTTGGTTATCGAAGCCAAATGCTTCAGGTCATGGTGTCTAATGAAAACCAGCTCACAATTCATGTGTTTTTCCTGAGAAATTAGTTCTAAAAACAACTCGTCCAATTTTGTGTTTTGTAACATGCACTTCAAAAAAAAATAAAATAAATTGAGTTTAGGAGAAAGGAAATATTTTCCGTGGAGGACAGAGGTTTGATTGGATTAAAACAAGCTTTCTTTTTAATCAGCCTCGCTGGCACAGCGCTGGAGAGCCAGGAGCCCGTGCCTAACTCTCTGTGATGCCGTCAGCGCGGACGATCCCCACCGCCTGAGCTCAGACCAGTCCCTCTGGCACAAATCGGAGCTGGGTGGGAAGCACGGAGTCTGGAGGGACATTGAGGAAGAGCCAGGCTGCTCCCCGGTGGGGGTCTCGGCAGCCTTTGGCCCTGACCTCCCTGCTGGGGCGCCGGGACGCGAGGAGAGGTGGCAGTCGGAGCGATGCTCCAGGAGCCTCAGCCTCAGGGGACCCTGCAGGGCGGAGGGACCTTGGGTCCCACCCAGCTACTGGTGCCCGGGGTCTCTCTCCAGGTTCACAGCAGAGTCACTCCTCCATAGACACAGAAAAAAACACAACAACGCTGCTTAGAAGTCCTCTGCTACAAGCAGTAACAAAAAAAGAAGAGTGGTAATGTTCTTCAGATCTCACAAAATAAGAAAATGACTACACACCAGAGTAGCAGATATCTCTTTTCCCAGCATAAAGCTACTTTAATCATTAAAAGTTCAACATCCCATCTTCTCCTGCCCATCACGGGACACTGCAGCCCCAGGAAGGGTCAGCGCTGTCAGGCTGCAGCTGAGCCAGGAGGACAGATCAACGCAGAACTATTGCTACAATCCAGCTCGGTCGGCCGTAAGGACGGTTGTTCCACAGGGAGTGACTGAAAACCCCGTGAAAACCAGACCGGTGCCAACAGTGACTCAAACGCATTATGAGTGACAAACGGCGATGCAGCTGCCCTGGGCTGTGCCCGGCTGGAGAAGGAGCTCTGAGTGACTCTGGGATCTTCTCAGTGCTGATCAATATCCAAAGGGCAGGGGGAAAGAGGTTGGGGCCAGACTCTGCTCAGGGGTGCCCAGCACCAGGACAAGGGGCACCGGGCACCAACTGGAACCCAGGAGGTTCCCTGGGAGCGGGAGGAGAAACTTCTTTGGTGGGAGGGTGTTGGAGCCTGGCCCAGGCTGCCCAGAGAGCTTGGGGAGTCTCCTTCTCCGGAGAGATTCCAAAGGTGCCTGGACCCTGCACTGCTGGGCCCCCTGCTCCGGGTGATCCTGCTGGAGCAGGGGGGTGGGGGCACCAGATGAGCTCCAGAAGGCCCTTCCAACTCCCATCATGCCGGGATTCTGTGTGATCCTCTTGCCCCCCTGGGGGCCCTTGAGCTCTTGCTCAGCCTTGCTCAGCTCCCCTCTGGGGCTGCTCTTCTGCAGCTGAACAGCCCCAGGGCTCTCAGCCTTTCCTGGCCACACAGATGCTCCAGGACCCTCAGCAGCTTCCCAGCCTCCCCTGGACTCTCTCCAGTAGCTCCTGGTCTCTCTGGAACTGGGGATCCCAGACTGGACACAGCACTCCAGAGGCGGCCTCACTAGGGCAGAGCAGAGGGGCAGGAGAACTTCCCTTGACCTGCTGGACACACTCTTCTTCATGTCCCCCAGGAGACCATTGGCTGCCTTGGCCATGAGAGCCCATCGCAGTGGGTCACCTCCATCTACGTGGTACCTCTTGCAGGATGCCAGGGAGAGGGGCACCCACCGCAGGGACACCCACCTTGACCCTACAGCTGCACTGCCCAAAGGGATTAGTGCTGCCCAAGGTAATGAAGCAGGCTGGTCAGGGGGAGACCTCAGCCCTGAGGGAAACCACCACCTTCAAACCCACGTCTGGGTTCCCAAACAGGCATCGGTGGCTGCCACCCGCCCTCACCAACAGCTCTTCTGGGTCAGCCTGCAGCTCATGAAGCAACAGAGCCCGGCACTGCACAGATTTAATCTAGAGACTCAGAACATTAGCAAAATGCCTTCTTACAAAAAATACCCACGGATTTGGTACTGGTTTGAATAGCGTCGGAACAAAACACTGAAACCGCTCCCGCCGAAAACCACACTCAGATTCTGCAGGGCTTGCATCTGGGAAATGAGCGGCGTGGGCTGGAGCGCAGCGGTGGGGTTCAGGAGGAAACCTCTGAAACCACAGTGCGGAGCAGTGGAGGCTGCGACAACCCTTCGGAGTAACAAGGGCTGAAAAGGGCAGAAAAGGGGCCGCCGTTTCCTAAAGCCCTGCACAGGTTTTCAAACTAAGGAGGGAAACCTTAAAAACTGAACAAAAAGGGGAATTTCACAGCACATAGGAATCCCTACCACCGCTCCGTGGGTAGCACAGCAACCATGATAGAGGACACTAAAGAACAGCCCACTCGCTATTCCCGAGCGTTGCCGTCTAGGCTTCAACCCAGCGGAGCTTATCCTGACAGCACAAAGGACTGAAGGAAGCCAGTCAAACTACATCATCAAAAACGGCACTTAAAACTTCTGCACCAGCTCTTGAAACCAGTGATGAAGCGAAGCATCGCTCTGCTCTTGCCTTATCCTTTTACATTTGCTGAGAAACTATTCTGGTTCGTCCCCATAACGGCCGAGACAAAACCCCCCGATTTACTACAAGAATCTCGCGCTGAGCTTTGCCAAAGCCAAAGTGTCGTCTTTTCACTGCGGTGGACCCACCTGCAGACCCAAAGTGGGGCTTTTGGTTGCGTTGGGTGATGCTTGGAACCGCCCCACCGCACTGGGACGCTGACTCAGAGAAGGCCCCCCGGCTCCAATCCGCTCCCAGGCCCCCCCAGCGCCGCTCTCTCCGTTATCGGGCTTTTCCTGGAACTCTCCCCAGTCCTTCTCAGTGAAATAGCAAAAGGCTGGTGACTCACCTGCAGGGCCTGAAGTCCCCTTATCCGCTTGGTTCTGAGAGCGGGGGCACGTGCGCGGCAGCCCACCCGGCGTCACACGGGTAACAACCGAAACTGAAGTCCCAGCCCAGGCAATCTCCCAGTTCTCTCGGGAGAAGGGTCCTTCCTCCCCGGCCCTCGCAGCACAAAATGGCAGCAAACCAGCTCTTCCGGCCTTCTCACCGCTGCACGGGACCTGGAAGGCGTAACGCTGACACGTTCCCCTTCGCCTCTGCTGGCCACCGGGCTCGGGTTAGGGTTCTAAGGACGTCAGGGATGTCAGAGCCAGCTGCAAGCACAGCAGGAGCTGTGCCCTGGGTGACGGGGACCAGCAGGACACAGCAACCTGAAAGGGAAGAGGAGGAAAGTTCCTCCCTCCGCGCTGAGGAGCACAACGGCTGCTCGGAGAGCGCAGGGTGACGGTGACAATGGGGCAGAAGCAGAATGCAGACGGTTTCGACCGGATGGTTAAACGCACGATGACGTGCACCGGGAGCGTTACTGCAGGGCCAAAACATCACCGCGAAAACCCTCCGACATCCCCCCTTCAACTACTGCGTCCTGAGGGGCACACCCATGGCCAGAGGACACTGGGTGGAGCTTGAGCTCATCTCCTCAATTCCAACAGTTGAGACGATCAAGCCCCAAGCTGAGCTATCTCTGACACCAGCCGAGGCCCAGCGCTGCTCCTGCCGATATCTGTGCCTGGTCGTGGCCCCAGGTGACCTATGCTGGCCACAAGAGACCTGTGCTGGCCACGAGTGACCTGTGCCAGCCACGAGTGACCTGTGTCAGCCTTGAGGCCCCGTGTGACTTGTGCCAGCCCCGTGTGACTTGTGCCAGCCTCAAGTGACGTGTGCCAGCCACAAGTGACCTGTGCCAGCCTCAAGAGACATGTGCCAGCCACGAGTGACCTGTGTCAGCCTCGAGGCCCAACTGACCTGCGTTGGTCCCGAGTGACCTGTGCCAGTCCTGAGTGACTTCTGCCAGCTCCAGGTGACCTGTGCCAGCCCTGAGTGACCTCTGCTAGCCCTGAGTGACCCGTGCTGGCCCTGAGTGACCCATGTCGGCCCTGAGTGACCTGTGCCAGCCCTAGAATGACCTCTGCTAGCCCTGAGCGACCTCTGCCAGCCTTCTCAGGAGAGCAGCCAGCACTCATCTGCAGTTGTTGGCGTCTCCTTCGAGCACGGAGCGGCCGTTCCGTGTGCAGGCAGGAGCAGCCCTCAGAAAAGTGCTTTTCCTGCGAGCGCTGGGGAGCAGGGGCCCGGTTATTTTTGTTTTGCCTTTTTTTAAACTTTATTTTTGAAGGGAACAGAAGGCTGCTTGTAACCGCCTTTGGCTAACGGCTGTGAGGCTACAGCCAAGAAGCTCGGCCACGCATTTTGGCAGGGATTTTGTACAATGAGGAGCTGTGTGAGCAGCAAACGCCGGCACGACCTCACCGAGCCATCAGCTGACCCCACGCCTTGCTCGGGAAGATGCTAGAAAAAAAACCACAACCCACAAAGAGGCTCCTGAGGAGGGACAGACAGGGGCTGAGAAAGGCAGAACTGTTCTCCCTGTGAGCGGGAGCCCTGCTGGCACGAGGGCCCCTCTGCCCACCAAGTGGCCTGCTCAGGAGACGGGCCGAGCGGTGCCCAGGTAAACAATGGCTTCAGGAAGGCTCTCCAGGAGGCGCAGGACACGTTCCCTCGCCAGGAACTGCCATCCTTCCCGTCCTGATTTTTGGGATGCAGGAAGCTCATCGGTTTGTTTGCAGAGGTGGCCGAGGTGGGTCTCAGAATCACAGAATCACAGAATGGTAGGGTTTGGAAGGGACCTCTGGAGATCATCGAGTCCAGCCCCCCTGCCAGAGCAGGATCCCCCAGGGCAGGACACACAGCAACACATCCAGGGGGCGTTGGAAAGTCTCCAGAGAAGGAGACTCCACCACCTCTCTGGGCAGCCTGGGCCAGGCTCTGTCACCCTCACAGCAACAAGTGTCTCCTCATTTTGAGGTGGAACTTTCTGGGTTCCAGTTTGTGCCCACTGCTCCTTGTTCCATCCCAGGGCACCACTGACAAGAGCCTGGCCCCTTCTCCTTGACCCCCACCCTGCAGAGATTTGTCAACATGAACAAGATCCCCTCTCAGGCTTTTCTTCTCCAGACTAAACAGCCCCAGGGCTCTCAGCCTTTCCTCATCAGAGAGATGTTCCAGTCCCTTCAGCATCCTCGTAGCTTCCATTGCACTCTCTCCACTATTTCCCTGTCCCTCTTGAACTGGGGAGCCCAGAATCGGACACAACGCTCCAGAGGTGGCCTCACTGGGGCCGAGTAGAGGGGCAGGAAACCCTCCCTTGACCAGCTGCCCACACTCTTCTCAATGCCCCCCAGGATGAAAGGGTCTTGGAGGCCGCTGTCCTCTCCTGGCACGGCAGTTCAGCCTGCGTGTCCTGCACCATGGCCTCCCAGCTGCTCCAAGGGGGACGTGTTTGACTCCTGTGCCATCACTGAGACTCAGCAAAAGGTTTGTTTTAGCGTTGAACTCTTCTTGTTAAAGCTCTGTTGCTGTTAAACAGAAAGGGGAAGCTCTGACCTCTCCTGCTGACATTCAAAACACCACAGCATGAACCAGCAGGAACCAGGAAAACACGAGCTTCTGCGTTTTCCGATCCGCCCGCTCCTCCAACTCGACAACAGCTCATGGCAGGGTTTGTGCCGCAGACGAGGAGCAAATGGGAAGCACAACCTGCGCAGCGATCCCGCGGCTCAAAGCCATCGCTACAGGCAGACGACACTTCACCCGGCAGGGACAACCCTGAACGCTGCTCTCCGGCACCAGAAGCAACAGGTTACCGCAAATTAACATTTCTGGACTGAGAGAATCCAGCAGAAAGCCAGACTGGTGCAAAAACCAAACCATGAACGGCTGCGGTTTCAACAGCTTGTCCACGGGGCACGTCAGCGTGTAAACCGCTGGTACTCGACACCGGGGACAAAACCTGTTGGCTGCTTGTTTCCCGATTTTAGAGACTGCCGGTGATCTCTGGTGAAGCGTAAGGATGAAGGTACCGCCTACCCAACAACGTGCGTTCAAGGGGCCTCAAGCTACGCTGGCTGCCCAGGTGGGAACACCAGAGCTCGCTCGAATCGCTACCTCGCTGTCCCACTGACGACCCTCCTCACGGCCACTCCGGGCGACTGAAGGTGCACGGTTAGCGCACAAACCCTCCCAAGTTACCAGCAGACTGCTTGTTCCTGTACCAGAAAACAGGGATCCCCTCAGGCCAGCAGCGGGCGGCGCGGCAAAGCTCTACCAGGCGCAATGACAGCCACGGAGCTCTGTGTTGCACATTTTCCAAGGTTTAATAGACACCAAAGTGAGTCCATTGTAGTTAAGACACTACAACGATTCCATCCTCTCGCACGTCCCGCTCCAACGACATTTCTCAGAGTACAGTATTGAGTAAAAGTTTGGTGGCTTTAAAATTAACGAGTGTGTGAAATCTGTAAGGAAAATAAGCAGCAGCAATAATCTGGGGGATTTCAGCTAACTTTTAGGTAATAAATACATTCCGGGTTGTGTTTTTTGCTGTTCTCCTAGTCCATTGCCGCCTGACTTGCCAGAGTCTCATTCTAGGGTAAGCCATCCTTAACACCTTCCTGCCAGGCTCACACCAGAGGAGCCACCTCTAACTCCGAGTGCCGGTGCCTGTCACCTGTCCCAGACGAAGAGCAGCGCAATCTGACAAGGAAACCCGTCCTCCTGCCACGCGCACGGCAACCTCCAGACTCTCCTGGGGAGCGTGTCAGGGTGTTGACAGACTTGGTGACCCTCTAGGAGAACAGCTGTGCTCTTATCTTCTGTTACCTTGAAGAAAGCGAGAGAGGGAGAGGTTACTGCGGGCGGCAGGGGTCGGGCCGGCGCTGGTGGTGAGGCGCACGCTTCGGGTTCCCTCTAAATATAGCCAGGAATCCTCCCGCTCCTGGCCGGCCCGGCCGGCAAAACCAGCAGCAGCTACAGCTTTGGAAGAAACTCGCCAAGTTAACAAACCCAACGGAAGAGCGGGAATTTTCTCCAAGAGACACGATACGAATTTCAGCGATGACAATAAATCTTCAGCCTCTGGCTTAAAGACTTACGTTTTAAGTCCCTGTTTGGGGTGGGTTACTGTAGGTTAATCTGCCACAAGTCCCTACAGAGCGCGCCACGTGAAGAACATCTGCCTCCACTTTTCGAACACAATCTACAAAATAGGATTATTTTCCCCTTGAGAGCAAGCCGTGCAGCTTCCCTGGGTACCTGCAACCGCTCGAGACGCAGATTGCGGCCGCAATCTGCTCGAGACATCGACGGCGGTACGTGAGCGGTGGTGGGTGCTGGGAAAAGCCACGTGCCGATGCAGAGGCAGAGAAGCCGCCTTCCCGCACTGCCTCCGTCCCCTCGGACCCACCACAGGCTCTCCTTCCACCCCAAACCGCTGCTCGTCTCAGGCTACGGCAGCAGGCGCGCGCTGGCAGCACTGTGCAGCCCTCGGCAGGGCACAGCGGGGGTCTCCCTCGAAGGACCACGCGCTGCTCTCACCCCACACTTTGTCCAGAGATGGCCGCATCCATCAGATACCACGCTCCAGACCACGTCTGACCAGCCTCTGAGCAAGAAGAGCACACGAGATGCTCGTTCTGAACGCAGAAGTGCACAACCACGTGCTCCGAATCCCCAAAAGCTGAGGAAGCCACCCACACTTGATGTCTACACCGCTGTCATCGGGCCTCCTCGCCTGACCCCAGCCGGGAAGGCTGAGGGAAGGTGACAGGCTTTAAAAGACACATCTGCTGGAGAGATGTGCGTCCATCAAAAGAACAAACTGTGAAAGAAAGAAGTCCTCATCCGTACCCCTGCATGCCAGAGGTACTTGCACTGGCCCTGTACATCAGGTTACGCAGTGGAAGCCCCGAAGGAGTTCAAAGGGAGGAGCCATTTGTCTTCAAGATCAAGTGAAAAAAACAGAAGACAGATGAAATAACTCAGTGACAGAGAAATGAATGAAAAACCAGCATGGAGATCTACACTTACACTTCCCCACCGCAGAAGCATCTCTGCACCGCACTTCAGACATGATGGGGCGTGAGCCCCGTCACAAGTCTGAGCAGCCCTAAGACAAATCCGTGCCCAAGCAACTAACGTGGCCGAGACAGAACCACAGGACACACGGGCTCAAACTCCTGCTCCTGACAAACAGGATTAATGCTATGAAGCAAAAGATCAAAGACCTTTCAAAACTCCTCTCAGCTGAGGTTTGTGACTTACAAACAAGGAGCACAAGGAGCCAAGACCAAAGACAGGAAGACGACGGCATTTCCAGCGCGCCGGCAAAGGCCGCGGCACCGCTCCTGTGGGCACCGAACCAAAAGCGACGCTGATTTGCCCCGACTCAGCATCCAGAAGGATCTTCAGCATTGCCGGTACAATTGAGACTTCAAAGAGCTGATTCCATACACCACCAGCATCTGCTCCAAAGCCCACGTTGCAGAGCAGGGCTGCCACCGGGTTTCATGGACTCCTTCGGTATTCAGCAGAACCATCCCGCTCCTGAGAAGCCGGGGTCTCACAACAAGGCTCCACGATCTATAGCCAACAGAGAATAAATTCATACTTCATCTTGCAGGAGCAGCTACTCACTCGTCTCCCGATGAAGGGCGAGATGTTCAAGAGCACACAACAGATTCACTTGCGGGTTTCTTGTCTTCCACGCACCAAAGTCTTAGCGAGGTCCATGGACTTGGCAGAACATCCCTCAGAGGGTTTTTGCAAAAAGCCGACCTTTTCGAGGCAGATTACAGATTGGGAGTATTTGGTCTAAACAGGAAAACATGCACTTCCTTGCTGAGGAGGCAAGGGCAAGGCCTCAGGCCGCTTTTATTCTTTTTGATTTTCACACTTGGAGGAAGGAAGCGTCACAACAGAAGCTCGATGCCAAACAACCCCCAGCGAAGGCTCCTGCCTGGGCAAGGGGCAGGGACGAGGCCGAAGCGGCTGCTCGCTGCGATCGCCTCGAGGCAAAGATCGGGCGTCCCTCCTCTGGGAGCACGACCTTGGTGCTCCTAATAAAGCATCAAAGTGCTTCAGAGCAGCTGATGCTCCAGCATCGAAACCTCACCACCCCACTCAGCTCCTGCTCTGGCAGGAGGGTCGGACTAGAAGAACTTCGGACGTCCCTTCCAACCCCTACCACGCTGTGAATCTGAGCACCTGTGGACAGGGAAACGGACGGACGGACGCTTGTCCCCGGCCTGGACACAGCGAGCTCCGCAGCCCAGGGGCGAGGGGTAGAGGCTGCCCCTGTTAAGGCTCACGTGTCTGCTCCAGGTTACCTCCTGAGCAGGTTTTCTACACGTGTTCCAGAGAAGCGAGACGGCAACAGTCACTCAAACACCCTCACTTTGTTGCTGGAAAACTCCAGAGATTGAATCCCCAGGAGCAACACGGTCTGGGTGAAAAATTACTTTACAAATGTTCGATTTATTGGGCAAGGAGCAGTTGCCGGTGATGGCAGGAAACGCAAGGTCCTTCTGCCTGAAAAGGCTCAATGTCTTCCCTTGCTCCTGATCCCTGCCTGTGCGTTCCAGCTCGGCACACAGCACTGGGCCCTCTCGGGGGCTGAGCCCGCCACCCCCCACCAAAGCTGTCCATGAGACAGGAGGAGAGAGCATATTCTGCAGGACACTGCGTCTGTGCCACGAATTAATTGTAAAAATCAGCTGGCTCTTGCTCCACATTTCACAAAACATGCATGGAGTCCGTGCACCTCGGAGCAATTCTTTGGGAAGTGAAGGTGCAGCGTGTCTCTCATCGCTCCCTCACAGGGCACAGCGCAGGCCCTGGACGCTCGCTTTCCTGGCTCGATTCCATTCGACTCTCCCTTTGCGCTGTCAGACACTCCTGCTGCTCCACACAGGTAGAGTCAGCTGAACGTGAATGTCACCGCTGCGGAGAGACCGTGCACAAATCCATCCCACACACAACTCCAACCTTGAGCCCTCTGCCAGCTTCTGACATCAGGGAATTTCACACTCAGGGATGAGAGCAGGGGCAGATCTGGGCCCCCTGCTCCGGGTGACGCTGCTGGAGCAGGGGGGTGGCACCAGATGAGCTCCAGATCTTCAAGCCTCACCATTCTGTGAAAAAGGTACCTTGAAGATGGAGCAGCAGGTTAAGTCCCACATTCTGGACGTTGCCACGGCCTCCACACGCATGAGTAATGAACGCAGGAGAGAGCGGCTGACTCAGGACAACGGCACGCTCCAGCAACCCATGTGCTAAGCCATGTCGAAAGGAAAGCCAAGGAAGCTCTCCTGGAGCCAAGTGCTTATTCACAGGCAAAACACCGAAGTTTTGGATCAAATAAAGCCATTCACAAACCCAGATTTTGCAGCGGCAGCTGAGGGCAGAAAGCTGGATCGCCTCCTGAGGTGACCTGCCGAGGCCTGGGGACCCTGCTCGGGACACTCGGGCCTTCACCCTCAGGTGAGACGAGCGGACACCCTGGCACCCCCTCTGTGGCACGGGGAGCTCCGTGGCGGGGCCTTCCACCTCCGTGACAGTACCACATGCGGTTCTGACAGGGTTCCTGTGTGTGCCGGCGCTGCCGGCGGCCGGGGCTGCACCTCCACCACCAGTAGATGCTCCTGGAGCGGCTCCAGCCGAGCACCAAGAGACATTCGCACGTGCCAGAGCCAGAGCTCGGAACCCACCTCCCTCAGGTGGTTTCTCTGGAAATCCCTGGAGCGCTGCAGGGCTGGAACCCTCTCCCATCACAGCCCTGAGAGCGGCACAAGTCGCTCTGCGTGTCCTGGCAGGTTGAGAAGTGATGGCAGCAAGGTGCCTGCTCATTTTCTCCACCCGAGCAACGTATTTTGAGGAATATTTTCTAATCGTACCGCCATTACCAGCAGGCTGTAATTCAGCATCGCCAACCAGTCTCCTCCAGACAGCTTCCCTTGAGGGGAAGGCAGTGAGGCAGCCCTGGCTCAAGCTCAGGAGGATCCCAGAATCCCAGCATGGTGGGGATTGGAAGAACCCTCTGGAGCTCATCTGGTGCCACCCCCCGCCCTGCTCCAGCAGGATCACCCAGAGCAGGGGGCCCAGCAGCGCAGGGTCCAGGCGCCTTTGGAATCTCTCCAGAGAAGGAGACTCCCCAAGCTCTCTGGGCAGCCTGGGCCAGGCTCCAACCCCCTCCCAACAAAGAAGTTTTACCTTATGGAAAAAAATTACCAAGTGGTTGTATCTCCCCACAGCCCTGAGGAGGGCTATGTGGGCCAGGGGACCCAGAGCACCTTTGTCAGGCAGCAGGGTGGCTCCTGCAGGGCTTCACTTCCAAAGACAGAACCTGCTCAACAGCCTGAGTCACCTGCAGAAGGCGAGCGCAGGGGCAGAGAGGCCACTGCGGCGGCAGCCCGGGATAGTCCGTCCTTCCCGTGCCTTCCTCCCGTGGGAGCAGGGCTGGGGTGGGTGGGGGCTACAGGATCACAGTCAGGACCCCCATCCCCAACCTGCTGGATGGGGTTTTGGTACCATTTCCAACTCCCAAGGCACCGGTGCCCAGCTGACTGAGACAGGCTGGCAGCTCTGTTCTCCAGCACTAATTAAACTCTATCATCGGAGCATCTCTGTGAAAAATCCTGTACCGGGTTCGAGGATTTTCTGCATTTAGAAGGGGCTGCTGTTGGCGCAAAGGTTCAAGGTACCGGCTTGAATTGAAACAGAGCAAGTCACCGTTCAGAAGGGAAGTTAAACCACAAATCGTTTCTTCAGCTGCAGGGAGCGCACAGGAAATAACGCTTTATATGGAGAACAAGTCCGTCTGATCCTACCACCTAAAGCAGATTAAACAGGAACTGGTACACCAGTTAAAAGCATTCCCTCCAGAAATTAATCAACTTAATGAAAAAAAGACTTCATTGAAAAACTGCCCAGCTCCTCCCTCCCAGAGAGACGCGTCCCCAGTGACGAGGAGATGATTACGTGACTAACGTCGGGCAGCCGGCGGGCCTGCAGGGGAAAGGCTCGGCGCACGGTGCCGGCCGGAGAGCTGGTGACCCTCTGGCCGAGCGAGGTGAGTCATGTTTGCTCGCATGGGTGGAGGAGCCGCACGTGGACCTTGGCTCCACAAGGATGGGGGCACAAAGAGCCTTCTGCTGCCCACGGGCACCGGGGCCAGCCCGGCGGCCTCGGGATGGGCGGGAGACACAGTCCTCATCCTCGCACCAGATGCACATCGCAGCAGGATCCCATCCTGCCCCTCCTCCGGGGCAAGGATTGCACCAGGAGAAGCCAGAGAGCACTTTCCAAGTGATGGAAGAGCTGGAGATTCGGGGTGCAGGGACTGTAGGCGTGAAGAGAAGTTGTGGTACTAAGCCCCATCTCCACCATCACTGCTGGACACAATAAGCCTATTTCAGACGTACGTCATCTGAGGACGTGCGAGAGTGAATAAACGACTAATGCAGAGCCCCCAGATTCTACAAAGGTACCTACAGAGCGCAAAATGTGCACCAAGAGATTTCAACAAAGTAAACCAGGCAGCAGCTCCTCCTCATCTAGTTTGCAGGCCAGAGGGAAGCAGCTTCCTCAAGTCTTTCACTAGCGAACATCGGGGTTTGTCACCCAGCCCACAGAGTCCCTTCATCTTGATCCCAGTGCTGGCCACGGGTACTTACGGAAAAAACACCACACGTTATCAAGGCTGATAAACAACAGTCTGCCAGGTTTTCAACACTTAAGGGTCTTCATGTGGATTTTTGGGTTCAAAGTCCCACCTTTCACACCTAAGCATTAAAACCAGAAGTATCGGTGTCACCCCGTTGTGTCACCGGGCCTCTCGAGCCAAGCGGCTGCACGTGCCGCTGCACAAAGACCTTGGTCACTCCTCTCCCCCAGAGTCACAAGCACACAGAGCTTCTCTACATGGAGAGATCCCCGAGGTTCCAAAAATCCCCTGTTCCTGACCTTTCTCCCTACGAAAACTGGAGGGGCTCAACACTGCAAATGTCTGCTGAACGGCAACAGAAGCGGGATGAGCCTTACCCAGAGGGGCAAGAGGGCTCACTCCAAGGGGCTTTACCCCTGGGGTGACCAGCACTGCCCACTCCACACCGCAGGGCAGCCAGCCTCTGCCTGAGGGCCGCCCGCCCAAACAGGCTGTGCCTGCTGTGAAAAGGGGAACTGCTGCCACAGTTCTAGACACCTCCATTGGAGTCTAAACCACTAAATCAAGGCAATTCGGGAAAATCATAGAATAGAACCATAGAATTGTTTTGGTTGGAAGAGACCTCTAAGAGACCTTGAAATCCACACAGCTTGGAAACCCCTCCAGGGATCAGGGGGACTCTAGCCCTGCCCTGGGCAGCCCAAGACAGGCCTGGACAACCCTGCAGGGGATTGAAGAAATTGTTCCTCAGCTCCAACCTCAACCTCCCCTGGGGCAACTGGAGGCCAATCCCTCCTGTTCCTTGGGAGCAGAGCTCGACCTCCCCTGGCTCCAACCTCCTGAATTTCAGGGAGCTATGGAGAGCCAGAAGGTCTCCCCTGAGCCTCCTTTGCTCCAGGATGACAAAGCCCAGCTCTCTCAGCCGCTCCTCACCACACTCCTGCTCCAGACCCTTCCCCAGCTCCGTTGCCCTTCTCTGGCCGCGCTCCAACCCCTCCAGCTCCTGGGAGGGAAGGGCCCAATACTGACTCCAGGATTCCAGGGACAGCCTCCCCAGTGCCCAGCCCAGGGGGACGATCCCTGCCCTGGCCCTGCTGCCCCCCCCCAGTGCTGACCCAGCCAGGATGCTGGGGGCTTCTTGTCCCCCCCGGGCACTCTGGCTCATCTCCAGCCAACTGTCGACCAACCACCCAGGGCCTTTCCCACCAGGCACTCCAGCCTGGAGTGGTGCCGGGGGTTGGGGTGACCCAAGGGCAGAACCCAGCCCTTGCCCTTGTTGAACCTCATAACATATCAAAAGCTACAGAAATTTATTATTACATTATTTGTAAAAGTTTGTAAGGAATGAGGTTTCCAGGCTGTTTGTCCTGACATCTCAGCCCAGGAAGCAGCGCTGGGGAGGGGGCTGTTCTGCAGAGCCTGGCCCCGGCACACTCCACCAAAAGGCCCCGGCACAGACCCTGCTCCTGTCCAGCTCCAGGTGGCACTGAGCGCACGGCAGGCGAGTGACACCGCAGAGGGACACCCACCCTCCCTGCCCACCACGGGCACTCTCGGGCAGCACCAGCAGCAGACGCCCAGAGCTCCTGGTGGGGCTTGGAGCCCCTCAGCCCAGCGGGCAGCTGGCTGTGCTTCCACGGGGTCGCTAAGCCCTTTGGTCGATACCAGTCTCCTCCGGCAGCCGCAGCTACAGCTCACGTAAGCAGACCACGTTCNGCGGGGCAGTCGGCAGGGTGCCACCAGAGGCGCCGCTCCGGACGCCCAGCGCCGGGGCACGCAAATATGCAGCCCGGTCTGTTCCGGACTGGTTCTCCGACTTTGCATTAGCATGCGGAGGCGCTGGCTCCAAGCTCTTCGCAGGAAGACTGACAGACAGTAATTAAGCTGGATGCTGGGTTTTAGTTGACTGAATCATCCAGAAACCACGCCAAGAAAAATCTCAAGCATCCATCTCCCGGGCTGAAATACTTCACGTAACCAGGCAGGTGTTTTTAAAAAAATGTAGCTATCGCAACCATCACCGGCACGGCTTTGTATGAAGTTCTATAACCTCCTCGTGCCACTGGTAGAGCAGAAGAGGCGATAGAAGAAAGAAAAGTGATTTCTGCAGCTTTACGTACTGCTGGCAAGCAGCGCCGGCTACAAGCGCGTACAAAGCCCTGACCATCTTTGAAGGTGAAGTCATAACGCAGCGTTCCAAATTTGATGTTAGCACTTACTAAATATAGCGAGCGTGCAAGGAGCGGCGATGCTGCTGCGCCGGCCGAGCAGCCGCGTGTTCGCTGGGGTGAACGTGCCGATACTGGGGGTCCATGAAAGCCGCTACTTTCAAGTTTAATGGTTCCACAGCCTGGGGGTGGAGGGGATGAAGAGAAGGAGAAAGAACAAAGGATTTTCCAGACTGAAAAAGCAAAAGAATACACAAACCGTGGACTTGTTTCATGCAGAGATGTGTACAAAAGTCTACCAGCAGCTTTGATCGAGTTTTCCTGGGTGAAAGGGCCGTGGGCAGGGAGGGGGACCTGCCCTGAGAAGCCATTCAGCAGGAAAGCAGAGCAAGAGACCCAGCCTCGTGGCGCTGGGGTATTTGCTCAGCCTCCCGAGGGCCCCCAGCACGGACCAACACTCCCATCACGGAGCATGGGGTCGAAGCATCACACGCTCCCGGCAAATCCCCCGGTCCCACCACCACATTCCTGGAGGAGGCACAGGGCGGCCGGACGACAGACGGGTCTCCTTCCCTCGAAGCTGCGGCCCCGTCCGCGGCTCAGCCCCAGCACCACGTGTGGGATGTGACGCCAGCCCCGCAGGGTCCGTCCCTGCCCTGCCAGGGTTCCCTTCCAGAGCAGGAGCGAGCTCAGCGCGCTGCGCCGCACGCCATCGGTGCTGCAGACGGATTTACAAGCTGTGTAGAGGTGATGCTGAGGGACGTGGTTTGGTGGTGAACCTGGCAGTGACGGGTTAACGGTTGGACTTGATCTTAAAGGTCTTTTCCAACCTGAATGATTCTACGATTTCTCAGATGACTTTCTGACTGTCTGAAAGAACTCTGGAGACAAGAGCCCTGCAGCTGGAAACTGGTGACAGAAGAAGATCCTCAGGCAGGACACAGGGAAGGGGAGGGGGACGCTGCAGGAAGAGGGATGCAAATCCACCTCCACCGGGACGGACTGGAAGGATGGCTGCCCTTTGCGCAGCAGGCACTCTGCTGTGGGCATAAAAGCACGACGAGGGGAGGTGAGCCAGAATCTGGTGCTTTCAAAGCAGGCAGGGGGAACTGGGCACGTGCCCAGCCGCAGCGCCGACCCCTCTGCGGCACGGGCGGCGTGCCCAGCGCCTCCCTACCCGACACGCAGGAGCTACAAAGCACCAAGAGAAGGTGCTGAGCAAGCATTTTTCTCCTGGCTCTATAAACCACGAGTGTCTTACAAATCTGAGTCCCAGGGGTTGGTCGCTAGTCTGCCGGGTGTTGATCCTGAAACCTTGGTTTACTACCCAGTTAATGACAGGGTTTTAATAAAGCGTTTTCTTTGCAAAAAAAAAAAAAAAGGAGAGAATAATAAAAACACAGAGCTTCTCCAGCCCAAACCAAGTTTAAAAAAAAAAAATCTAATTGCTTCCAGTTTCACAGGCACCATAAATTACCTGAATTGTTTGTAGGTTTTTTCCAGTAACTACCCTCCATGCTTTGCCCAACAGCATCACGAGCCAGAAGGGACAGGCGGTTTCACAACAGAAAGTGTCAACGTCACAAACTTCAGCCGTGCCCAGGACTAGCAGAGTGCTGCTGCTGAAGGCACCTCCTGGACTCTTGTTCTTGTTCTGTGCTAAGATAACAAGCCCTCGTGCAGCTGCCGGTGAAGTCGCCGTGCGGCGGGTTGTATGGCGGACACATGAAGTATCGGTCAGGTGCCTGCTCTCAGAAACTGTGGTGTTCCCTGGGGCCTGTTCTCTCCACAGTATCTTTATCAATGATCTGCACGAGGGGATCGAGGTGCCCTCAGCAGGTTTGGGGATGACATGAAGCTGGGCAGGAGTGTAGATACACTTGAGGGTGGGAGGCTCTTCACAGAATCACAGAATGTCAGGGGTTGGAAGGGACCTCAAAAGATCGAGTCCAACCCCTCTGCCAGGGCAGGAACCTAGAGCAGGTCAGAGGGCTCGGGCCAGGCTGGAAAGAGCCTGGTGGGAGAGGCCCTGGGGGGGTTGGTTGCCCCAGGGGAGGTTTAGGTTGGAGCAGAGGAACAATTTCTCCAACCCCCTGCAGGGTTGTCCAGGCCTGTGCCTCCACATCTCCAAGGTGTGGAGCTGTGGTGCTGAGGGACAGGGCTCAGTGGTGCCCTGGCAGGGATGGGGCAATGCTGGGACTTGATGGTCTTAAACATCTTTTCCAATCAAAACAATTCCAAGATTCTATGGTTCTACTTCAGCGGACAGGAGACTGCACTGCCTTGAAAAGGTCTCAAAGCTTTCAGATACTTAACTGCAGCTCAAGTGTCAGTTTGGTCCTAAGACTCAGGAATTGCCAACATCAGGGAAAACTGAAGTTACATCCTCCAGGAAAGAACAGCTGATGAGCAGCTGATGGAAACATTTCAGTTCTACCTTAGGGAAGTTCAAGCAAAGCAATTAAACCCAGTCCTCCTGAATGGAGAGAGTGAGGCACAGGGCAAGTCTCCGAAATAATGAGTTGGTTTAGAAGTGATTTAAGTAAACATTAGACACAGTGGGCTAATTGAGAACCCAAGTAAACGTGACAGGTGGAGCACGGGCAGCTGTTTCGCTCCACTTTTCTAGTATCGAGTGAGCGCGGTTGTTTATCCAAGTGTCACGTCACCTCCAGACAGGCAGACTCTGTGGGCAGCTCACCTCAGATACAGGTGGCAGGGCAGCTGAAGGAGGCCAGAGCGATGGTGACACGCAATAAATGGACCTATACCCCCATATACAGAGGGGCTATAGACCCCCATGCAGAGGTCTGGCCAGAGAGAACGGAGGGAAGGAGGGTCTGGCCTCATCTAGGCCATCCCATCATTTTCTCCTTATCAACCCCCATCTACAGACCTGCTCCACCCCTTCTATGAGGACAGCCTGAGGGTGCTGGGCTTGTTCAGCCTGGAGAAGAGAAGGCTCCGGGGGGACCTTATAGCTGCCTTCCAATCGCTGCAGGGAACCTCCAGGAAGGCTGGAGAGGGTCTCTTCACAAGAGTGTCCAATGACAGGACAAGGGGAAATGGTTTTAAACTGAGGGAAAATAGATTTAGACTGGATCTTAGGAAGAAGTTCTTCAGTATGAGAGTGGTGAGATTCTGGAATAGATTGCCCAGAGAAGCTGTGGATGTTCCATCCCTGGAGGTGTTCAAGGCCAGGCTGGATGAGGCCTTGAGCAACCTGCTCTAGTTGAGAGGCCCATGGCAGGGGGGTTGGATGAGATGATCTCTGAGGTCCCTTCCAGCCTAAGCCATTCTGCAATTCTGCTCTGAGCCTACAGCTCAGACACCCACCACGTCTGCAATAACCCAGGTCTCTTCCAGAGCAAGTGCTACTTTTCCTTCTCGAGGCCCTGCTCTACACCTCCTGGCCAGGTCTCACCATGGGCACCACATCTGCAGCGGTCCCACCAGACAGGACGGGCAGCTTTTTTCTTAGGCTAACACATGACTGGGAAAACATCCTTCCGTTCTGACCTCCAGGCCCGGCCTTCGCGCTCCTCTTGGCCACCAGCTTTCCTCCACCACATGGACGGATCGGCACGGCTGACCGGACCGCTCTGAAGCACCAGGCGCTTCTCCACCCTGCCCTTCTCCTTCCCAGCAGTCACCAGATGCGGCAGGCTCACCACAGCTCCTACCAGCAGAGAGCTGCCGGGAATGGTGACGACACCCGCCCTGCTCCGGCCGTCCCGAATGTCAGGGATGCAGGGAGCGACGGTGGTGTGCAGAGGGGTGACGCTCCGCGGCGCCCTGAACTCGAGCCCTGTCCGCGGAGGAGCGATGGATTCGGGCCGTGGCTCTCTCCCAGGCGAGGACGGCGCACTCCGGGCGTCACGTTTATTTATACCCCCAACGAGCTAATAGGAATTTGGGCTTGATCCAAACGCTCTTGATAGAATAAAGTCTTTAGCCTGAGCTCAGCAGCACTTGAAGGGGTGAGCTCAGGGATGATGTTTAAACGCTGCTGCTGCTTCCCGCGTGTCCAGCTGCCCAGACACCCTGAGCAGCGCACCAGGAACGTGCCGCACTCCGACCGTTCACTCCGGCCAGCCTTGCTGAGGTGCAGTAACGGCTCAAGCAAAGCCGGTCCTCCCTCACATCCAAGCAAGAGGTGAAGTCCCATGGCAGAGGGGACAAAAAAAATCCATTTTCCCCCCTCAGGAGGACACGAGCCCCACCCATGGCAGTCCCTCTGCAGGGCCACCGCCGAGACTGAGAGGAACAGCCCCCAGCAGCAGTTGTGCCGGGCTGTGTACGCACAGGTCTTCTGGCATGAAAAAAAACAGGAAAATTTAGGGGACAACATAGTGAACCACACTGTATGAAGCAACACCTTTGATAAGAAAACTCTCCCTACTGTTTAGTTATGGTTTTCAGGCAAAAAGTCCACCCCTCCTCTTGTTTAGCAGTATTAAAGGCAAAGTCTTGTCTAGATAGTGACCACTGGGAGCTTGTGAAATGATTCTAGATCTGATTCCAGGTGCTGGATTTTTCCCATGGACTCTGCTGAGGGCAGCGCAGTGGGCACCACCAGCTGAAATTACAGATGGATTTCTATTCCCAGTCACACCACATCCTGTATTTTTAGCTACCAAATTTTCATCCTGGGCAAAGTTTTGACCGTTTGGTGATTAAAGGAAGTCCCACTCCCCTCCACGCTTGCAACCAGTAAAAGCAAAACACGGAGGCATGACAAAGAATTGTTTATATTCCCACTTCATGTCCTCAAACAAAAGGGTTGCAGGTGAAGCCCAGAAGAGTTTCATCTGAGGGTCCAGGCCGTTCCCCAGCAGCGCACCGGAGATTCAGACACAGGCCAAACCTCAAGTGCAGTGAGAAAGATTGAAATACTGTTCCCCAGTTAAAGACAGTTTTTGATACAACCACTCTGAAGAGCCCTGAGAAAAGAGCCTTCCTAAGAAAGCCATTCCCGAGGGGTCAGAGGAACTGCCAGGGAGCAAAGGAGGAGAGGCTGAGGGAGCTGGGGTTGTTCAGCCTGGAGAAGAGGAGACTCAGGGGAGACCTCATCACTCTCTACAACTCCCTGAAGGGAAATTATAGACAGGTGGGGGTCGGGCTCCTCTGCCAGGCAACTCGTGACAGGACAAGAGGGCCTGGCCTGAAGCTGCGCCAGGGAAGGTTTAGGTTGGATATTAGGAAGCACCTCCTCACGGAAAGGGTCATTAGGCGCTGGAATGGACTGCCCAGGGAGGTGGTGGAGTCGCCATCCCTGGAGGCGTTTAAGGAAAGATTGGATGTGGCACTTAGTGCCATGGTCTAGCTGGTGTTGTGGTGTTGGGTCATAGGCTGGGCTTGATGATCTCGGAGGTCTATTCCAGCCTCAACACTTCTGTGATTCTGTGAAAGGGCCTGCAAGGGCCCCTGACCGGTACTGCTGGGCAGCAGGACCTAGGTACGACAACTATAACCTCAAATCCAAGAGGAGTTTTCAAACAAAATAGGAAGATATTTCAAAAAAATGTAAACTCTAAGTGCTGTTAGCCCTCCAGCCACACGAACGAAGCATCCTCCCTGCTCGCCACGTCCCAGCGAGCACGCGACCGCAGTTCTGCCAGCCCTGGGCAAGCGATGCTCGCCTCCTCCCGACGTCGGCCGCTTCGTACTCCCCTCTGCGAGCAGGGGCTCCAGCTCCCGGGGTCCTCCCCAAAGGCCTGGGACCAAAGCTTCTGATATTATCTCTTATCACCTCTGAAACTGCCGCCATCACCTAACGGCCAGGCATTTAAGTTTGACAATCGTCAACCTCGGTTTTTACGGAAACACAAACGCAGACGAACAGCGGAAGGTAGATTAGAAAACACAAGGAAGCTTTTCATGGGCAGAATTAGTCCCGCGAGCACTCACCTGATACTGGAGGCAAAGTTATGTCTCAAACTGCGTTAAGAGATCTCTTATTTCTGGGGTCAGATGCTCTACCGCCTTCGCAGCTTCCGTGATAGCTTTCCGATACATCCCCTTCTTCTTGCGATTAAATCTCAGTTTGAAAAACTCAGAGAAAGGAGAGAGTTTTGAAACAGATAGGAACGAAGTCGTCGGAGAACCAAACCACGACACTTTAGCTTCTCGCCACGAAGGCTCCCCGTTTTCCTTCTGGCTAAGGTTTATGTCAAGAACACGTGCTGGCCACCATGGGAAACCATGGATTTTACCCCAAACGATATCCCCCACGGCAACAGTCCTTCCGTCTTCGGTGACACACTTAGACACGCTCTGGGTGTGCAGTCTGACCGTCAGCGGCGGCACCATTTTGCGCTCATCTTTTGAAGATGAAGAGACGGACGCGTCATCACCAGGCAAAAAGTCACACATCTCTGGTGATGTTACTTCTGAACTGGAGGACTTGGATTCGTCTAGGCTGTCATTGCTACACACCGACAAGCTAGAAGAATCTGCTTTTCTTTTACGGTAATTCATAAGGAAAGCCAAGTTATCATGTCCATCTTTACCCTGGGGAAATCTTTTAAAGTCATCATCTTCACCTGAGCTCCCTGAAGATACCTCAGCTAAACCTCTGTCGGTGGGTTCCTCGTGGTAAAAGGCGCCGGCGTCGGGCTCCCTGCTGTTCTGAAGGACGTTGATTTCGTCAATAAGTTCCGCCTTATAAATGGAAACGCTCTGACCATCGTTGATGCGATGGGGCTTCAGCCGTATCTTTGGGGGCGGGACGTCCGCGCCGGGATGCGCCGGCCGCGTGAGCTTCAGTTTCGGAATGGAAGCGAGCTGGCCGCCTGCTGACTTGTCCGTTATACATTTGGTTTCGCGACACCTCTCGGAGTCTCCGCTCTCCTCTTGCTCCTCCCCTCCGTTCTCCAAAACCCGCTCCGCACAAAACGGTTTGACGGAGCCGTGAAGGCGGGAGGGGATTTTGACAACTTCTCCTTTCCCTTGTGGGGTGCTGTAGGATATTTTGATAACCGGCGTCCGATGTACGAGCTCCCCGGAAAACTTGTCATCCTCTCTCTTTTCTCTTTTGTTCCTTTTCTCCGCGTAGTCGGAGTCGCTGTGCTTCTTCTGCTCCTTGTCCTGCATGCTCAGCTTCCTCCTGGTCTTAGCGTTCTGCCGGGCGGCGCTCGCGTCCTCGGGGTTCAGAGTGTTCTTGCACTTCTCGCAGAGCACCTGCCTGGGCCGGAGCCGGATGGTGCTCATGATCAGCCTCCCGGGGTCTCGATTCCGCGACAATCGCCGCCGCGTCCTCTTTATAGTCCGTGGCGGCGGCTGAGGAACCCACTGGTTGTACGAGTGCCGCAGCCACAGCGGCCGGGGAAAGGGGGCTCCCTCGAAGTATGGGGGGTACGGAGGGAGGCCGCCCGGCGGCGGGGCCGGCAGCAGCGGGGGAACTTGCTCGTCGCCACTTCCTCCGGGAGGCTTTTCTTCGGCGGGATGCGGCCGCAGCTCCGTCTTGCCTGGCGCAGCCTCTCCGCCTTCGGCAACCCCGTTAGCGCAACCGGCGGAGGGAGGCTCCTCCTGCTTGGGAAAGGAGGACGGGAGGCAAAACAATCCAGACCTAAAACAGGGCAAGAAGGACAGGGAGGGAAAGAGACACTGAGTCAGGATGTCGGAAAAGTGTTTCTCTGGGAAGACTGCACGTAACAAACAAACAGAAAAAAACCAAACCCATAAAACCCCCTCCCACAGCTTCAACAAGAACACAACATTTTCCCTCAGCTTGTAAGACAAGGCAGCCAGTTCTGCTGCTGAAACAAACCCAGCATTTCAAAATTAAGGAAGCGTGTCCCACTCTTCTGCCAGAAGAGGCACAGAGATCAGACCCTCTGCTCCCGTGACCTCTCGGCACAAGTTTTGCTCTAAGGAGTTTTAAGTTTTATCACACAAAGCAGTTTATTTCATCAGCAGGCCGGCGAAGCCATGAGGGGGGACCGTGGCACAGGTTATGCAAATCCTTCGTGGAGCTGTGGCGCTTCCCCCCTCCACACTGCGCTCGCACGGGTGGTTTTTCAGCTCCTCATGGGAAATCCGAACATCCTGACACGGAGAAAGTGCAAGTCATCCGCCCAGCACTCCGCTCCGCTCCTCCAGTCCCACCTCTCCACGGCTGACTCAGGAACGCGCCACGGGATCAGAACAGCGAGCTGAAGGACGGTCACACGTACGGCTGATCGGTGCCCGGGCCCAGGGCAGGCCGCCGAAGCCTGGACACGGGATCCTGAACCGATACCGGCAAAAGCAAAGCCCCTGAAACACCGAGACTCACAAGTGGGACTCGTGCCGCTGGGTTTCCGCACCGGAACTTACGCCCTTGCCCCGACATTAGAAATATGATGTTAGCAGAGCACTTGGACAAATATTTGTCCTGAAACACTGACTCAGAAGAGGCAACGCTGGCTGACCAGGCTTTCCAGAGAGCCTTCTGTAGAGGGTACACCACCGGTGAAGTGTTTCAGCTCTTTTAATTGATAACCCAACGCTGCACCGGTGAGCCACGAAGCCACAAAGAAACGGAGACCAAACGCCATTGCTCTCCTTGCCAGCCACCGCCTGCCTTCCAGCCACGAGGAAGGCAGGACTTCCACAGATCAGACTGGGGTGAGCTGGAAGGGACCTCTCATTAGCAGGGGTATTGAATCATGGAGCGTTTTGGGCTGGAAAGGACCTTTCAAGGCCACCTGATACCAGCCCCTCTGCAGGGAGCAGGGACATCTGCAACTAGAACAGGTTGCTCAGAGCCCCACCCAACCTCCCCTGCAATGGTTCCAGGGATGGGGCAGCCACCACCTCTCGGGGCAACCTGGGCCAGGCTCTCACCACCCTCGGCACCAACAATCTCTTCTTTCTCTCCAGTCTAAATCTCCCTCTTTTAGTTTCAAACCAAAGGTGACAAACCACCCTAGATGAGGGAGAAGAGCAGGGTTTTTAAGCAGATCACAGGAGAGCGGGGCACATGGATCCTGTTTAACACGGCTCTAACCCACCAGCTTCATCCTCCTTTTCTCAGACCGCCAAAGATCGCACCTCTCACATCTGAGCTCCACGAAGACCCCACCAAGCTTAAAAATAAAGCTGGTATTAAGCATTCAACAAGAATTGGTCTGATTCTGGTACCAAGTGACCACCTTGCTCTGAAATAAGCAGCACCACCACGTTATCGGGACTCTGAACAGTCCTCTCCCATTGATCAAAGCTCATGCAGCTCAGGAACCTGCTGGTTAGACAGCAGTGTAGTTTAACTGGGAAGCTCCACGCTCGTGCCAGCCAGTCAAGAGGACTGAGCTGTTGCAAACACCTAATTTGGAACAAAATGTTTTTGTTCCAAGAGGGTTGTTTTTTTTTAAACAGAGACAACTGGGGATGTAGGTGCCTTTCAAATGACAACCAAGAGAGCGAGGACAGTTTGTACAGCCAAACGGAGATGTCAGCCTCCTTCATAAAACAACTGGAAGCGACATCGTTCCCGAAGCCCTGCCTATAAACGTTGGTTATTTTACGCCACGGGGTTGTATAATTTGGTGACACCAGAGAACTGCGCAAGTGTCCTGGTCCTCATGTGGAGACAAGCCCAGCTCCCTCTGCTCCAGGAGGCACGCAGGGTCCTGTCTGCTCTTGTCGCCCGGCTCTGAGCGAGCAGCTCCATCAACCCACCTCCTTTCCGAGGAGCCGGGGCGGCACGGAGCCGCTCGCTCGGCAAAGGCGAAGCGCTCAGAGGTTAACCTCAAGGGACGATTTACTCTTCGTAGTTAACGTGTGAGGACGTCACAACCCTGCGAGGTCTGAAGTGTCCCATCTGCCGGGGAACCGGCTCCCGCAGACCCCGGCCCCAGGGCAGGGTGGTGGGTGCCCCTCGAGGCTGCGCGGCGGGGCGAGGAGCGAGACGGCCTCTGCCCTCCACCACGGCTCACCCCAACGCCCCCGCACTGCGGGACGAGCGCTGCCGAGAGGCAGAGGGATGTGGAGCCGTTTTAACCTAATGTCTCAGCTCCACTTAGGCTGGAGCCCGACATTTTAGACCTGGTACAAAAACACAAAGAAAAAGCCCAAAGATGATCAGGAAGAGCCCCTCATGGCAGGGACTCCTCACCCAGAGAGGGCTGGAACCCTCTGCTGGGAGGCCAGGCTGGGAGAGGTGGGAATATTCAGCCTGGAGAAGAGAAGGCTCAACAGAGACCTTGTCTCTGGGGGGGGCCCTTTCAGGGCTTCAGACTTTGGAGCAGGGCCTGTTGGGACAGGACAAGGGGGGTGGGTTGAAACTCAAAGAGGGAGATTTAGACTGGAGAGAAGGGAGAAATTGTTGCTGCTGAGGGTGGTGAGAGCCTGGCCCAGGTTGTCCTGAGAGGCGGTGGCTGCCCCATCCCTGGCCCCATTGCAGGGGAGGTTGGATGGGGCTCTGAGCAACCTGCTCGAGTTGCAGATGTCCCTGCTCCCTGCAGGGGGGTTGGAACTAGATGACCTTGAAAGGTCCCTTCCCACCCAAACCACTCCATGATTGTATATCCCACACCACCTGCCCTGTCTGAGGGATTACACAAACTGCCAGACTGAACAACAAAGAAGCTTAAGATTCATTTCGACGGCAGCAGCTTCAACATGGCCAGGTAGCGGCTCTGTCAGGGACACCCACCACCAGGCAGGGACAGACGAGCTCTGCAAATCCTGCTGTGGCAGCACCAGTGCTGGTGGCCCCACAACACTGCGTCCCACCATGGCATCCAAGAGGGCCAGGGAGAGCCACAGCACAGGGTGCTGGGAACAGCAAGATCCATAGCCAGGGGTGCTGACAAGCGGGGTCTGGAGCAGGAGTGTGGGGAGGAGCGGCTGAGGGAGCTGGGCTTGTTCAGCCTGGAGCAAAGGAGGCTCAGGGGAGACCTTCTGGCTCTCCACAACTCCCTGACATTCAGGAGCTTGGAGCCAGTGGAGTCAGGCTCTGCTCCCAAGGAACAAGGACAAGAGGCAGCAGCCTCCAGTTGCTGCAGGGGAGGTTTAGGTTGGAGCTGAGGAACAATTTCTCCAAGCCCCTGCAGGGTTGTCCAGGCCTGTCTTGGGCTGCCCAGGGCAGGGCTGGAGTCCCCCTGATCCCTGGGGGTGTTTCTAAGGTGTGGAGATGTGGTGCTGAGGGACAGGGCTCAGTGGTGCCCTGGCAGGGGTGGGGGAACACTGGGGGCTCCAGGAGCTCCAAGGGCTCTTCCAACTGGAACGATCCTATGGCTGTGTAGCTAAGTCCTTCCTGCCTGGTTCTGGGCTTGGAAGCCCATGGTGCAGGGTCTCACAAGAGTCCCTGCCTCACGTCAGAGCCAGGGCACACCAGACACAGACGCGTTTGCTCCCAACGGATCTCTAGTTCTTTTCCTTCTCTCTGGAAGCATCTCCAAAAGCTAAAGAAGCAGTTCTGCTGAAGGATCCTCCCTTTTCCAGCCCAGGCAGAGCCAGGAAGAGTTTTGCCATCTCTCCCACCGGCCCACGAGACCACGTGCACCCCGGCCCTGCTGCTGCGGCACGGGAGGAAGGGAAGCGGCTCCGGAGAGGCCAGGCACAGACACCTCATTCCACCACCCTCTCACCAGCAGCGCCCGCTCGGCACGAGCGGCGGCCGCCGCCACCCCAGGGCTGCTTTCGGTTTCTCTATCCCTTCGCTCTATGCGCTCCTGACAGGGATGCGCCCAGAGACCCAGCTCCTCCCAGCTCCTGCAGCCCTGGGAAGACCGAGGAGAAGCGATGGAATTCTGTCCACGAGGCAGGTGCCGTGTCGCAGCCCCCTGAGCGCCCCCCTGCAGCCCCCATCTGTGCAGGCACAGCTCCTCCTGAGGAGATTCGGCTCTGGTGTCTTGTCCCCCAGCGCAGAACCAGACGTGCTCCATCCGGCACGCCCGGCTCCCCAGGAGCAGCTCAATTCTACAAATCTGGGTGCGCTTCATGGATTTCTGCTGTCTCCTTCCCTAACTGTAATCTCAGTTGCAACAGAATTGCCAAGTCTTGTTACTAGAAACGCTGTAACTGGAGTCAAAACTGACCAGCAGGAGAAACTTCTTGGTGGGAGGGGGTTGGAGCCTGGCCCAGGCTGCCCAGAGAGCTTGGGGAGTCTCCTTCTCCAGAGAGATTCCAAAGGCGCCTGGACCCTGCGCTGCTGGGCCCCTTGCTCTGGGTGACCCTGCTGGAGCAGGAAGCGGGCACCAGATGAGCTCCAGATGGACTTTCCAGGCCCCTCAATGCTAGGGTTCTGTGAAAAACCACTCAAGCTCCTCACGAGCGCAGGCAGTGGGCAGCAAAGTGTCCAGCAGAACCAAGTCACTAGCAGGAAGCAACCGCCGGTCGCTGGAGCAGGAGCCCTGGTCTCTTTGCACGCGCTGCCGGGGCTGGGGTAGCAAAGGATTGCCTGGAGGGAGGGAATTACCATTTTTTCTTCAAAGAAGCCGTTGGGAAAGCCTTCCACAGCCACCGGAGAAGTCAGGTGTGCGTTTTCACCTCTACGCCGCCGTTCCCAAAGGCAGAGGGGAGCAGGCAGCGGGCAGGCTCCCGCCCGCTCCCGTCGCCCACGTGAGCCGCCTGCAGGACCGGCCCCGCAAACCCAGGCGGGTGGTTCCGGGTTCAAACCCACGCCCGCTGCTCTGTGCCTGAAATAACGGGAGCTCGACGGCCGAGACCTGGACGGAGAGAGCTCTCCCGGCTGCCTGGGCACTCGGGGTCGCAGCTCTGCCCCCTGCTCAGCTCCCTGGGTGCTCCATGTAATTCTCTGGCATCGCCCAGACGGCACCGCCGGCCGCCCGGAGGCACAGGCAGAGCAGATGGTAACCCCAGCGGCACAGGGCACAGGCCAGCGAGACGTCGCTCCATCGGCGGGACAACGGGGAGGAGGAGGGAAAACATCTCGGCCACATCTCTGTCCTGGAGCCTTCGGAACTCAGCACCCAGCTGGCAACTCCCTGCTGCCTCTGGGAGACGCCTGGGCCTTTCCTTCTGAGCACCATCAGACCAGCTCCTGTGCGCCGCTGTTACTGGGATGAGCAACATCTCTTCTGCCCTTCACACCCCAAACTCCAGGTGGCTGCCCTGGAGAAGGTGCTCTCAGCCTGCGCCTCGCACACCCGAAGGTGCTCAGGTCCACCAGGAGCCAGGCGCTCTCCTGGCACACCACGCGTTCCCCCTCCTGAGCAGCCACGAGCAGAGGCCGGGGCTCTCCAGCCAGGTGTTGGCCACCATACGTCCCATCACGGTCAGCAAAGGCCGGCCAGTGCTCGGGACCACCACGGATGGGGTAGGGCCGCAGCAGCGGCACGGCTGCCGAGCCCTGCACAGCCCCTGAAGAACAGACCACCCCACGGGAAGAGGTTGTCCCAGTGGAGCCGCAGTCCCACCTGTGTGGGCCCATCCGAAGGTCACCTTTCAGCACAGCCCCGTCTGATCACCAGAGACGGTGATCACTGCGGTGGGTGGGAGGAGATGGGGCAGCCACCCTACTCACGAGTTAACGCAGCGACACAACCCCTTCTTTCCGCCCTCCCCATTCCGCTTCAGGTCAGAAAGGAAGATGCGGCTCCAACATCCCCACCGCAGGTCCAGGCAGCCCTTGGCCAAGCCGTGGGTCTCCCGGTCAATGGGATGGCAGCGGAACAAGCACTAGTGCTCGGAGACAACTCCACCTCTCGGGGAATGCGGGCTGCCTGCTGCCCCCCACCCCAGCAGAGACCAGTGTCAGCAGCGGCAGGGCCAGGGCAGCACCAGAAGCCCCTCCAGGCCTGGGAGGAAACATCCGTCCGGTCATTTCTCGGATACACTGAGGGCTGAGGGGGCACAGCCAACGAAAAAAAATCACAGAGAAAGGTTAAGGGGGGAAAAAACCAAAACCAACAGGTAAAAAAGGTGCATGTTGTCCCCATGTAGGAAGAGAACTGAAATGTGAAGATAAAGCCAGCTGGCTCTGCGAAGGGGCTGAAGAGCTGCCCACCGCTCACTGCTGTGGCTGGAACGAGACACCAGGAAGGGCTTAGGGACTCTGAACAGCACCAGATGCCCAAATATTTCTGATGATCTGGCTCCAATTTTCTGGGATAGCCACGTGAAACTAAATAAACTAGGAAAATTAAGTTCAGAAAGTCTTGCTTCACCCGTGCTCGAGGAAGAGTGGCAGAGGCGCAGCGGCCGTGCCCCCACAGCTCAGCTACCGGGCGGGCAGAAACGGAACCCTCTCCTGCACCTGGAGAGGCCGGGAGGCTTTGGAGACCAGTCCCTGGGGCAGCTGAACCTGCCGCCGGGCCACGGGCACCGCTGTGAAAATCAGGATCGTTTGGAAATCAGGCATCCGGAGCGTGAAGGTTTTCTGGCCATCCCTCAGAAGAGGCCTCTCAGGCGCCGCGCTCGGCGCAAGGCCCCGCTGGGTGTCAGAGGAGACCGTGACCTCTCTCCATCCCTGGCCGCCGTGACCGGGCCGCGGGGCTCCGCCGCCGCCTCGGCCGAACGGCCAACGGCAGGGGAGAGACTCCGAGATCCCTGGGAACGACCCCCGAGAACGGCC
>VWZK01011781.1:518032-554747 GCA_013396935.1 Baryphthengus martii | reverse complement strand
CTCCTGGGAGTGACCTGGAGGATCTGCTCTCTGTCCTTTAACAATAATGCAGAAAGACTCACAAGCAGGTTGCTGGGTTTGAGTTGGTTTTGAAGCTCTTTTTGTGCCCATGTAGGAGATGCTGGAGATGCCTCTGTGCTGGCAGGAGGCACCGCCTTTTGGGGACCCTGGCATTTGCTGCTGTTTGGAAGGCAGCGAGGTCTGCAGCTGGAGCAGAAGGCAGGAGGCTCGGTGCTGTCAGTGGGACAGGAGAAGCTGTAGTCCAACCCCGCTGTGCTCAACAGGGACATCGGCACCTAGAGCAGGTTGCTCAGAGCCCCGGCCAACCTCCCTTGGAACGGTTCCTCAAACACTGTGGATTACTTCCAGCCCTCCTGTTGGAGGGGAAGTCTCCATTCCCAGTTTTCCATGAGCACGTACCAATAAAACCAGCATAGAAATCAATGACGACATTTGTATTTGCAGGAGATTAATTGGAATATCTGTTCGGTCGCCACCTCCCATTAACCAGCGGCTGATCCAGACACAGACCAGACCAACCTGCCTCTGATGCCTTTGGAAGCGCCTGCAGTGACACCTCACACAGGGAGGAGGAAGGACGCCTGGGGAATGGCCACAAACTACACATGGACACATTCCCTGGGATCCATCCCTTCAACCTTAACAGATGATTTCAGAGACACCAACATCAAACCCACAGGAAAACAAAGTCAAGTCCTTCTTCTAGGTGCCTTAGGAAACAAAACCAGCCCTTGCATTTGCTAATTGCTTGTCACAGCTGCCAGTGGGGCATTTCCTGCAGGGTCTCCTGGGGGTTCACCCCCAGGGCTGCTGTCCAGAAATTAACCCTTTCCCTGGTAGCTACAGAGGGTGTGAGCTGCAGCCAGGAAGGACACCCAAATGCAACGCTGGAGGTCGAGTAGGCTACAGGGGCTTGCCCAAAGGGCTCATTAATGTTTACTCACGTGAACACTTGAGCTCTAGGTGTTGATCTAAGTAGCAAGAGAAACCACCCTCACCCCCTCCCCAGCAGAACTGGCATTTGGTGTTACTTGTTATGGAAAGTTTTTAACGTTGCCGTCGTGGTATCTGGAGGCCGGGACAAGCTGTAGCGCTGGGGCAGCCTTGACTTTTTGCAATGCCTTGAAAATAATGTTGAGAGCAACAGGCAGCAGAGGGGAGAGCTCTGGGGTCACCAAGGACAGAGAGCTGTACCGATTTTCAGAAGGAAAAGGATTCTTTAAGCTTCCTCCCAGACAGGGCGATACACTTTGGGAGGCAGACTTGGTGTAAAACTGCTCAGAAATTATTAGGGCAGGTTTTCCTGTCGCTGGGCTCGTTAAATCCAGCGACTGGCAGCCGGGGCCAGACACAGACTGCTTTGGAATGTACAGAATAAATCAGTGTGCAGCTCCCGGGACAGGAACAGAGGAGAGGCCAGGCTGCACAAACCCGCGTCCTCTGGACACGTGCCGGAAACCAGACGGATTATCATCAAAGATTTAGAATTGGGAAGGCTGAGGAGAGGAGGCTTTTGTAACTCTTGCTTTTATAAAGTAAATATTCCACGCTTTAGCAATTCCAGGCGATCAGAATTTGCTCCTGGAAAATACCTTTAGAGGTGGTATCCCAGGAGCGTCAGGCGGAAGCCGCCCCGTGAAGGCCGTGAGGCGATACTCCCGCTGAGGGGGGAGTCCCCTTGGATTTGCGCGCTTGTCCTCTGCATCGTCACCCTTGGAATTCAAACAAAACAAACAGGGAATGGATAAATCGGGATATGTACTGGAGAGCAGACGGCAGCTCGTGCCTGTCCTCCACACACACGGCACCTGGAGCACAGGCAGGCGCTGGGATTTACACGCCAACGTATAGATGTGTGCGTGTTCTCAACTCACTGCCATGAAGTGGGGGGTTTAATCCCCTTAATGCAAACACACGGCGGGGGGGGGGGGCAGTTGGTAGGAATAAAGAAGCAACCACCTACAGAAGGGCTGGAAGCATTAAAGCCCAACAGAATTTGAAAGTCATCAGCAGTAACCACAAGTACTACTGACTAATAAATACATTTGTGAGCAGCCTCAACCCCATTTTGGTATATAAATAAACTTTTTATCAGATTAAGGTTCATATTCACTCACCTAGATATTTCACAAATTCGTAATATAAAATGGATAGTTGATAGAAATTCAGCAAAGCTCTAACAAGTCCTCATGAAAATACTTGCTTTTTGAAACACAACCAGAGATTGTTCCTCAGCTCCAACCTCAACCTCCCCTGCAGCAACTGGAGGCCGCTGCCTCTTGCCCTGGCGCTTGTTCCTTGGAAGCAGAGTCCGATCCCCCCAGCTCCAAGCTCCTGAATGTCAGGGAGTTGTGGAGAGCCAGAAGGTCTCCCCTGAGCCTCCTTTGATCCAGGCTGAACAAGCCCAGCTCCCTCAGCCGCTCCTCCCCACACTCCTGCTCCAGACCCTTCCCCAGCTCCGTTGCCCTTCTCTGGCCACGCTCCAGCCCCTCCAGCTCCTTCTGGGAGGGAGGGAATTCCCAAAACTGACCCCAGGATTCCAGGGGCAGCCTCCCCAGTGCCCAGTGCAGGGGGACGATCCCTGCCCTGGCCCTGCTGCCCCCCCAGTGCTGCCCCAGCCAGGATGCTGGGGGCTTCTTGTCCCCCTGGGCACTCTCGGGCTCATCTCCAGCCACCTGGCGACCAATCCCCCCAGGGCCTCTCCCACTGGGCACTTTCCATCTGCTCTGCCCCAGCCTGGAGCGGTGACCCAAGGGCAGGACCTGCACCTTGTCCTGCTTGACCCTCATCCCACTGGCCTGGGCCCATCGATCCAGCCTGGCCAGAGCCCTCTGGAGAGCCTCCCAATCCTCCTGCAGATGAACACTCCTGCCTAGCTCAGTGTTGTCTTGGTGCCTCATTCCCCTTGTCCAGACAGTTGATAAAGATACTGAAGAGAACAGGGCCCAGTACCGATCCCTGGGCAACACACAAGCTCCCAGTGCCCCTGCAGAGTCCATTCCTAAATGCCAGGGCGATGCTGTCGCAGGGGACCCCACCTCGAGGAAGGAGTTCCACCCCAGGAGCGCGCAGCCTGCGCCGTGCTGAGCGCGAGGGACAGACGCTCTGCGCCGCGGGTGACTCGTCTGCCCTGCCACACGGGGCAGGGAGCCTAGGCTGTCAGCACCCTGCAGCAACCCGGGTTTGAGGCCAAAAGATGCTGTGAAGCTTTGAATAAAATCAGATTTTTTTTTTCCTCCCAAAAGCACACGGAGTGTAAAGTGGTGCAAATGCTGCAAGAACGCACCGCCTGTAATGACAGCCCTCAATTTTCTCTTCCCAATCAGCACACCTACTGGTGCCTCAAGGTATAGATTTATTTACAAGCCCTCTTTTCAGTTGTAAATGGGTAATTTTGAATTCCAGCTTTTTGCTGGGTTAGCCACTTACATTGAATGGCTCGTTCAGCATATGATAAAAAACCATCACCCTCATCTACTGAGTTTTATTATAACCTTTGGCCATCTCTTATGTTTTTCTCATTTTTTTTTTTCCTTTTGTCTTAGAATTTGGACTCTCCTTTTGAAAGACTCAAAGTGCTACGGATGTTTATGTCTGTTTGTTCATGTGCACGTTGTGCCCATGTTCACATACGTACAAATAATTTTAGCATGGGCAAAAATACAATGGTTAATTTTCAATGATGTTATAATATTTGGTACCTGAGATTTGTGAGTTATTGATTTTGTGGTTAATGAACTGTCAAATTACGGACTGTTCATCAGCACCGAGCGCTGTGTTTATTGTACTTCCAGAAAAAGAGAAGACACTCACCATCTCAGTGTCGTGCCTTGCTTGCTTCATTTCCACTGGGGACGCTCCTTTTAATTTTTCTCCCCTTGCTCCCATCATTTGTGTCTGCTGTTTGACACGCTGGTCCAGTTTCTTTTCTCTGAGGGATTTAAGAAAACATGGTAATTATTATTTCAGTTGCTTTACATTAATTGACTCTTCTGTTTCTAGTTTTCAAGTATTTCTGCCAAAAATGCAAATACAGACACAGGGAGCAGGAGGAGCAAATGCTGTGGCTTTGCCTTTGCCAACAGGATTTTTCTACTTCTCTTTTAGTCACAGGGTTTGTTGATTAGGTGCAAGATTTTTTAGAAGATAGCAAAAAAAAAATAAAAAAAAAGAAACGAGTATTTTTGTACTAACAAAATGAAGTGGAGCTCATCAACAGCGTTACACAGGAACAGTTTGCAATCTCTTTAGCACTCACCTTGTGGCTCCATCCCCCACTTTCAGCACCCCCTCTTCCATTGTGTCAGGCGTACGCCGCCGTTTCTCAGCTCCCTCTGTCACGGTGCAGTCGCTGATGGCACCAGCAGCGCACGGCACTGCTTTTGGTACCTACAGCCAAATATGACGCTGACACATGATAAGGCAGGACAGGGATTAACAACTGGTTTCCTATTGAAATAAAACAGCCTGTAAAGGCTGCAGTTCTGCGGAGCCGTGGTTGGCGCCCAGAGGCTGCTGAGGAGATGCTGTGGCTGGTGTTCGGTCCCTGACCCCCTGGCAGCTCGGGGCTGGGCTCTGCGGCTGTGCTTGAACAACTTGTTTTTTTGTTTTTTTCAGGAGTTCTGCTACAGCTGCAGTGGCTGAGGTCAGGGTCCTGTGACTGAATCTTGCATCTTGTGCTCCTGTTTTTATTGCCTTCCCTGAGTTTGAAACGTTCAGAGATGAAATGCGACATTTGTTTTGTATTTACTTGCAAGAGTCTTATTTTCCCAAGATCAGGGGGAAAAACAACAGCTAAACCAAATCTGTTTACATTATTGACATTCAGATTAATGCTGAGGCTTTACACGATCTCCTGCCATAACGTGAAACACTCCAAACTCCTACTTAATGACCGAAGAACCGACCAGGCAGAGCAGAGCAGCCTCCCCTGTCCTGCGAGGGGTGGCTGCCCCTCAGCCCTTCCCTCAGCAGTTTCCAAATAAAAAAAAATTGGGGTTTGTTCAGCCAAGAAAAGAATTTTGGTTTTGTTCTGCCAGGTTGAACGCTTTTCAAAACTCAAAACTAATCTGTGAAGCCAAATTATTTCCCAGACAAATCACCTCCTCTCTACCTCAAGTTCATAAATTCTCAATGTTTTGCACCGAGAAAAATGATGATGGTAGACTGGAAATATTTTATAGGCACTTGTTTTTTGTCAGTGCAAAGCTTACCTCCAAACCGGCTGACAATAAAACTGCCAATTATATTTCAATAGCATTGCCTAAGACTACGCTTCTATAACTAGGTTGCTGCAGAGAAAGTCAATCAAGTAATCGAAGGAGAACGCTACAGAACAGCCCTCTTCCAGAGCTGTCCCTTAACGACGTTCTCAATTAAGGTGAAGACAGAGCAGAAATGTGGTGGCTCACTCATGTGGCTCTGACACACACACAGAGTATTTACTTTTGGGAAAGTCAAGGTTTGCGATGACAACAACAACTGTTACTTACCCAGCTGTGATTGTATCATAATTACTCAAAAGTAGCGGCATACATCCAAAACAACCCCTTAATTTTAGGAAAAATATTTTAAACTTCAGTAAGTAAGGGTAGCTGCTTTGTGTTTTTTTCTTCCTCACTCTTAGTTATAGAATCACAGACTGGTTTGGCTGGGAAGGGACATTTAAAGGTCATCTGGTCCTAACCCTGCAGTAAGCAGGGATATCTGCAACTAGGTTCCCACAAGAACAATCTGAAAAATAAAATCTTTAGGTTTAAATAAAGCAATATTCTCTGTGACACTCAAGAAACACGAAATCTGCTCCGAACAAGATGCTCAGAGAACAAAGAAATACACTACACGTGAGAGGAAAAAATGAAAGACTTCATACAAACCAGAAGAACTGATTAGTACTGATTAGGTGTTAATGCGAACTATGGAGCAGCAGGTGGCTCAGCTCCTCTGCGGTGCTGTGGTGCCACCTCCTGTCCAAGGCCTGCTGGTATCACCCTCGAGAACACACCAACCACAAAGCGTTAAGGTTTCTATCTTTAAGTTCGTTTAAACCCATCGTTAGTTATCACTGTCAGCGTTGTTATCATCCCACATATCACTGTAAGTACCTAAATATGTCCGGATTATTTTGGTTTGTTGTTTTTTTTTTAAAGAAGAAAAAACTTCTACAGGAGAAATCCACAAACTGTTTTCTGTGGGAGAACACATTATTTAACCATAAAGAGAAAAATGAGGACTATTTAATTGTACCACATAACAAGAGAGTTATTGCTTCTCTTATCATTCAAAATTCAGTTCTATTCTATGCCAAGTGAATTTCTGTAGCCCTCTAAACAATCGTCAGGTTGGTTCAAAGCCAGCTCTCTGCACGCAGCAGCAGCAGCTGGCACAGCGTCCGCATGAGAAGTGGGACCCCGGGAGCCGTATCCATCCGGAACGTTCCCAGGGCTGCAGCAGGAACTCAGCTGGGAAGGGTTCAGCAGGAAATAACCTGCGTGTCCCGCTCTGACCCCAGCTGTTCACAGCTGGAAGATGCACTTTTCTCACACCACCTGGTCCTGCTCCTGCTTCCAGCACCGTGAGCGTGCCCTCGGTGGTGAATATTGCAACACAAGGGACCTGTTCCTGGAGCTGTCACATCAACATCGCCAGCTCCAAGTGCAGAGAAAGCGGGAAATAAGGGACCCAGGTTGGTTTGATCCATATACACAGAACTGATGATTTGACACAGGCAAGTCTGTGTAAAATTTGTTAAGCGTGAGTAAATATTGTTAACCCTACTCAGTAATCAGAATCATAGAATTAGAGAATCCCAGACTGCTTTGTGTGGGAAGGGATCTTTCAAGGTCGTCTGGTGCCACCCCCCTGCAGGGAGCAGGGACATCTGCAACTAGAGCAGGTTGCTCAGAGCCCCATCCAACCTCCCCTGCAATGGGGCCAGGGATGGGGCAGCCACCACCTCTCGGGGCAACCTGGGCCAGGCTCTCACCAACAACAATTTCTCCCTTCTCTCCAGTCTAAATCTCCCTCTTTTAGTTTCAAACCATTCCCCCTTGTCCTGTCCCAACGGGCCCTGCTCCAAAGTCTGTCCTCATCTTTCTGCCAGGCCCCTGGAAGCCCTGAAAGGCCCCGAGAAGGTCTCCCCAGAGCCTTCTCCTCTCCAGAAGGAGCTGCTGGTTCCAGCACAGCCACCGATTGAGCTCTGCCCTTTACCTCCCAACGCCCCAGCCAGAAGCTGACCCCCGAACACGGCTGAGGGTGCCCTGCAGCCCACACACCCGGGCACCTAAAATCCATCCTGCAAACCTCCTTTGGCAGCACAGCAAACCTGCTTTGCTCCTGCTCTGTTCCGGTGCTAAGAGTGGCCAAAGCCACTGCCAGAGAGCAGCACTGCAGACACGTATTTACTTAACTTCCAGGACAAGAAAAGGCAGCAATGAACAACACAGCCTAAGAAAATCAGGCTGAACTGTCTGGTAACTGTAGCTGAGGTGACAGCTCTGCTGAAGATGCACGAAGTGGAATCGAATCCTGCTTGTATCACTTGCCCAGCCATCAGTTCCAAAATGGTTTAGTATTGTACAGAAAAAAATCTGTTTAAATCAAAATTTCTGTTTTGCTAAAGTAACCAAACCTGATGTTCAGGGCTCAGCGAGAGGAAGGGGAGCTGCCCATGCCCTGCTGCAGGGCCAGCAGGCGGCCGCCAGCACCTTCCCAAGGCTCCCAGGGTAACCAAAGGTCTGCTGCCACAATTAAAAATACTGTTTAATTGGTGGGAAATGTGACACTATGGGTGAGCTGAAAGGTGAAGAAGGCCTGAGTCAGAAACCCCCGGGTTCCTGCACAGCCAGTGAGGACGGCAGATGTGGGCACCTTTGTTCCGTGCCCAGTTAGATGGCAAACCTGTGTGTTCTCCTGTCTGATCACCTGCAGCTCAAAATGACCTTTCTCCAAGCACTGATACATTTGGTGACATAATTTGGCTTAGTTTCCAAAATTGAGTTTAAAAAAACCCAAACCACTACAAAACCTAACAAGCTGGAAGCCTGGCTGCTTTGTTTTTACTTTTAAAGTACATACCAAGAAGTGTTTGGCTGTGTCAGATGATGAATTGCAAATTTTCCCACATTTCTAGGAAAGCTGTAATCTGTTATACAACGGTCCTTTTTTATTGTTTGAGCACCAGGTATTGCTAAGCAGATATGAATAAAATGTAATACTAAAGCTATACAAATCTCCCTGTTTAATTTTAATTTTCATTTAAAACCTACTGATATTTCAGAAAAATCTGGGTTTATTTCTACAGCTCCCAGGTTAGAAGCAGTATGCCCAGCAATCAAGAAACTGAGAGGAAAGAAATCTTCCCAGCAAGAGAAAACCTCTCATAACATTTCAAGTTCCTCCAGTGATCATCTCTAACTGCCTTACTTACTCAGGGTTTACGTTACCGTTCACCTCCACACCAGAGCCCTGGGAAAATCCTGTGTAATCATTTTCAGCGCCTCATCTTTTGCAATGTGGTATTATAAGGTAGGAGAATCCAACAGCAAAATAAACAGGGTGATTTTTTTGGAGATTTTTGTTTACATGTTTGTTACTTTGGGGAAAAAATACCCAACTTTCCAGACCTTTTATCTAGGCTCAGAAAGCAGCCCCCTCTGTACGCCAGCGTTTGCAGATTCCTGGAGGAACCAGAAAATGCAGCCGACTTCACGTTCAGTTTGGCAAAGGCACCATCTCCTGTTAGAAGTGGTTCAATAAGATAAAACAATCCTGTTTCAACCTAGGGGCCTCTGTTCTAACACCTCCAAGCAGCCAGATTATCAGAGCCACCACCGATTTCGAAGAGCAGGTTGAAGGAGCTGGCAACTCCCACATGGCACACGGGGCTGCAGCGTATTTGAGACGGGGTCTGCAAAAGCATCGACAAAACCACGGCAGCGGAAGCCCTGGAGTTCTCTTTGAGTTTTTGTATTTAACTATATTAGCTATAAAGAAACAAATCCAAGGGTATCATCAATGGGTTGTCTTTTCTGGTGACTGACGCTGCTATTTTCTGTTACATACCGTGTCCGCGTTTGTAGGTGAAAATCTAAACGTTTCTTTCTCTTCTTCCATCACCATCACCGCTTGGCTGCCACGCTCCTGAAGCCATTCTTTATTGCTGAAAAAAAGTTCATTGACATCAAACTCTTAAAGCCAGAATCGAAGAGGCCAACGTGACTACTCTGGTTCGGAGCCGAATGATATACGATTCTTACCACACACAGCTGTTCCTCACAGGGAGATACAAAACACCAGGGGCTCTGCAGGAAACATTAACTTAGGAGAGGAAGATGAGGAGGGCGAAGACCCACCCTCACCTCCCACAGTGGTGGAGGAACACAGAGAGCGGGACCTGGCTTCAAACCGAGGCCGAGCAAACTGTTCGATACGCGCACCTCTGAGACCCCAGGTACACCACCTTTTCATGTCATATGCAGTTTGCCCTCTAGCTGTAGCTGCCTGCTAGCAAAGATCAGATCCGATTTGAGTTTACGTGGAACATAAGATAGGAGTTAACTGGAATGGGTTTCTTTTCTGTTCAATTGGAAGGGGGATTCACAGGCTTCGTGGCCGAGTTGGTAAGAAGCTCAGTAAACCACCTTTCTTGTTGCCTCAGAGCACTGTATTTTGTACGGAAAAGCACTCTTCATATTTCCACTTGAAGTGCAAAATACTCAAAAGTACTTCTTGCCTTATAAACGGTCAACCAGGCACTCTACTAAGAGCTTTAAAAGACAGTGACATTGCAATACTTGCTTTTTCCTTTGTTCAAATAAAGCTTCTTCCTCCTTCAGCTCCTTTTCTGCTTCCCATCTGCAGTTTCCAGCTAGTTCTGCCCAAACTGCCCTAGGATAGGATAGAAACCCATGACATTTATTTCTTTGGGGATATCCTCCTTTTACAATGGGCAGGTTGATATTGTTAATTAAATCCAACATAGCAAACTAAGTATATTTAATGATGGTGACAGATACAAACTCAAAATGCAGGTTTTTATCTACTAGTGCTCTGGTTTATTTCAATCTAACTATGAAAATACTTGAAGTAAAAAACAAGTTTAAGTAATTCCCAAAATGAATTACTTCACAAAACCCACTGTCAGCCCAGGATTGTGTTGTGGGGAAAAAAAACATACGCATAGGCCATGAAGGCTGCAAGATTTTTCTATACTGTTGATACTTCAAAGCCAAAAAAAAAAAAGCCACGCCCCTAAAAAGTGAGAGTAACAATAACAAACAGTACGTAAAATGTTTTCTGGGAGTGACATCAGAGAGGTGAAGGGAGGAAAATGCAAAAGGGCGAGGAGTGAAATAGGAAGGTCAAGAAAGAAAATTCACAGTAAATGCAAAAATCCCGTATCTTATTTTAAATGTGAAACCTAATCAGACGGTCAGTATTTTTAAAAATATCAGTCAGCTCTATTTTGTTAGAAACTAGTGCAGAGAAATAATTTTAAAGTACCAAGAAAAATGTTTGTGAATACTGTGGGATAAAAACATCAGCATGCTGGTAAATCCTGACAATAAAATCAAGAACATTTCCAGGGTGTTTGTTCTCTCCGTTACACAAAAAGTACTTTGCTTTTTCAGAAACGCTTCGCCAACAAATTTTCTCAAATAGGGTTGGCGTTATTTACATAAATTAAGCAGTTAAGTGCAGCATATAGAAATTTTAAGGAATTTAATATATTATTTTGTATTTATACATGGTTAGTCATCGTATTGTAGATACTAGAAGGGACAATGAAGTTACCAGCAGGATCCTATCGTCCTTTGTCATTCTGCGTTATAAAATTCTGTTGGGTTTCAGTAGAATGAATCTGAACATTCAAGGGTGCAATTGTCAAAATGGGAATAACAAAAGGAAGTAAATGAGAAAATAGAATTTTTTTTTTAATTTTGGAGCAAAAATATTTAAAATAATAGGATATATAGTCGTAGCTTTGTATTCTACATACTTACGCAAAAAATACCATTTCTTCATCACATACTTATTTGTCAGTGAGTACAATGATGCTTATTAAACTGCCCTTCTATTTTCCAGCAGAAGCACCACATCTTCCAGCACTTGCCAGCTCCTTTTCATACAGGACTGCAAGAAGCTTAGTCACCTGCACAGAGCAGCCGATCCCAAGCAGCGCTGCTCCTTTCCATCGCGTTTCCCTGCTTCCATAAAATCCTGGGTTGCACCTACAGGTTTGGCAGCAAGAAACTCGCCTCTTTCAGCTTTTACAATCTCTTCTTTCAGCCTCTGAAATCTCAGCTTTTCCTCTTCGTTAGGCCACTCATCCGACTCGTCCAGGCTGCACCGCGACAGCTCACTTAGGTTTAGCTTTTCCACAGGTGGCATTTCTATGGGAATTAAAGGGAGATTACTGGAATCCGATGGATCAATCACACTAATGGGCTTCTGAGCTAAACACAGCGTTGAGACAGCATCTTTCAATCAATCTAACAGAAGTGGGATCCGGTGGTGTCTTTTTTCTTCTATTTTATTTTCAAATATTTTTCACAAGTTTAAAGCAATCTGAATTCTGGAGTCGGACATGAAAATCCCAGCTTTGTACTGGGCTCTCTGCTTTGAGGGAAGAAATGAGCGTGGAAACGAAGACGCATATAATGCTTGCACGTACAAGGATTGAGTTCAGGCTGTACAGAGCGCTCACTTTTTCTCTCATTTCATTTTCCTGCAGCATTTACAGCCTGAGAATTTAGATTGGGGTATAAATCAGTGCAACGTGAACTGTGTATGACTGAACTAGAGTTCTCTGCACCATGAATAGGAGGTAGAAATATGTTCTGTGTATCAGAAGTAAAAAGGCAAACCAAACCGGTACAATAATCATTAACATCCAAGTGCCCAAATGCAACCTGTGAGTCAAAACAGGAAAGATCTTTTAACATCATCAATTTAAATATGTAACGTAACACAGTGACGAGCAGCGAAGCGTCGATGGAAGCTTTAGCGCACCCAGCAACTGCATCTCATGCCAGCTGGTACCTCAGCATTAGCTCAAAATACACCTTGATAGGTATTAATACTCTCACACAACTCCACTTCCACATTTACACCACGACGACTGATTCTCGGGTACGTCCGCGCTGCACTCCAGAGCGGCTTACACCTGAGCACGCGAACCACGGGTACCAGTGAGTTACCAGGGTTCCCCCACAGCTGCCGACCTCAGCAATATTTGATCACCACCAAACTGATCCACTATTTGGGGCAGGTCCATACCCAGACCTGCTGCTGCCCAAACCGTAACCACAACATCGCAGGTCCCCTTTGGGAGCCGGCAAGATGCACCAAGGTTGGGTTCTGTATAAACTTGGGACTCGGGAGGTTCCCTGAACCCTAGAGAAGAAACGCGCTGGATTTCATCTCCCTCCTCTTCTCACATTTCAGGGAAAACGCATCATTCCAAGGCACGTTCTGCTACCCTCGCTGCATGTGGCACGTCGATACTACTCCTTACACACTGCTCTCATCCAACGGGAACAGATGGGCCGTGTGGGAGGGAGCACAAAACTCCTGCGTATCGCAGAAGGCTCCCAAACTTCATCTGCATGCTCACAGGCTCTACATATTAAAGTCCATAGGATTATTTTTCTTTAAAGATACCGCTAGCTAAATGAACATTAAACATAACATCATCATTATGCTCTGGAACAGCGGTGTAGCTTCATTTGTTATTGTTTTGTCGTTCTCGTCTATTGTGTTAGAATTAAGTCGAACAGAACACAACCCCGCATTCTCAAGATGCGGACAAAAAGCAGCAGAAAAAATGCTTTTGATTTGCTATTTTGAAGAATACTCACCAAACCTTCAAAATTTCCAGGGCTGTGTACCACTGAAGGGGAGTTAAAAATCAAAAAGAATAGAGTGTTTCAAGTGTATGATGTGTTTATTTTAAAACCAGGAGTATAAGGAATGGGTAAGGGAACTTGGAGAAGGAGCTGTAATAAGTCCACAGTACAAACACCACACTATGCCGCTCATTTCCAAACAAAACTCACTCCACATCCCAGCTGGAAGCGTGATTGGCTGTCATTAATTCTAAGTTGCTCCTGCTGAGTATAGAAAGTGATCTCTGAAAACCCACACCGGTTCTCTTCACACAGACACAAGGATGGAAAGCAGAGAGCCCGTTTTCATGGCCTCCACACCTTCAAAATCTGGAGAATCTCTTCTGGCTGGTGCCTGAGCTCATCACACTGCTCTGGTGTTGGGAGTGCAGCCCAAAAACAGGCTCAACCAGATGGCCCCAGGATGACAAAACTTTTTCTGCTCAGGGGTTTCACTTCTCTAGTCTCACTTTACAAAAGAGACACACTTCTGTCGCCACCCTCAGGTCAGCGCCACTCCCTCTCCAGTAACACCAAAATGCAGTGAAACCTGAAGGCAAACAGCGGTAACTCAGCAACACTACTGGGGATACCCTTTGTCTCAAAACAAGGTCTCAAAGCAGGTAGGCAAGAATCACCTGAAGCGCTGGAAATGCGCACGGCTCCCTCTAGTGAGGCCATACGTGGCACTGAGATTAATAAAAATAATACGGGCGTTACCTTTACAGCAGTATTCTGACTTCATTTTCAGTACCATGGTATTTTGAGCTGGTATTTTTTATATGCCACCATACTGCTTAGCATTTTAAGGGGCTCATTCATCCTCTGAATTCACTGTGTTCCCTTTAAGGGCATCACATCTCAACACCCCTAATTCCATTCCAATACTAATGGTATCCACGGTAATTAGCCCTCATTACAGGAAAGCTTAAGTGTGAGAAAAGGTCTTCTGTGAAAATATGCCCAGTATTTCCATTATTAATGACTCCTGGAATCTATCAGACCATAAATAATGCAAATGATGATGCCTCTTTTTCTCTCTGCTGACAACTTCTTAATTTTACCCTCCTAATGTAAATTTATAACTGCAATACTGTGGGGAAAAAAAAAAAGAGAAAGTGGGATAAAGAGCAAATTGTGCTTGTCTTTGAGGAGCGTGAGCTCAGACACAATAGGAAACACAGAAAACGCTATCAGGCTTTTGGTATGTGGATCAACAATACCGAGCAGCTTGTAAAAATTAGTTACGGTGTATTTATAGTGCATGGAATTTTGAAAAAAAAGTAGGGCTGTGCTGCAGCCTGGGTACAGATTTGGTAACTGTGTCCCCACCTTCCTAACGACACTTGGCTGCCCAGAGCAGTCTCTGTGCCCGACTGCCACGCCATCAGCTACGACTCCTTCACCCAGCAGGCCTCTGGTGGTGTCTCTGGAGGCAACCTGCTTAGCCTGACTTCTTGGGCTGGATGCCCACAGGAGGCCGTCAGTCAGTAACCTCCTCAGCGCTTCCAGCACTCCGTGGTTACAAACCAGATCATGTCCTGAAACAGAAGCTGTACAAGTCTTGAACAAGTCTGCTGAGGAGCGGGCTGAGAGAGCTGGGCTTGTTCAGCCTGGAGCAAAGGAGGCTCAGGGGAGACCTTCTGGCTCTCCACAACTCCCTGACATTCAGGAGCTTGGAGCCAGGGTGGGGGTTGGGCTCTGCTCCCAAGGAACAAGCTGCGGGACAAGAGGAACTGGCCTCCAGTTGCCCCAGGGGTGGTTTAGGTTGGAGCTGAGGAACAATTTCTCCAACCTCCTGCAGGGTTGTCCAGGCCTGTCTTGGGCTGCCCAGGGCAGGGCTGGAGTCCCCCGATCCCTGGAGGGGTTTCCAAGGCGTGGAGCTGTGGTGCTGAGGGACAGGGCTCAGTGGTGCCCTGGCAGGGGTGGGGGAACACTGGGATTCAATGCTCTGAAAGGTCTCTCCCAACTGGAACGGTTTCATGATTCTCCACTGACCCATCTGCAACTTTATCGTCTCCACCCTTACTTCTGGGAGCCAGGTACTATATTTCCATTTTGCTTTCCACAATCTTCTGCTAGTTAAGCGTCTTCTTTCATTTCCCTAATATCTCAATTTTTCCCCTATAAAAAGCCACCTCCCTGTACTTGGTAGGAGTAGCACCTCTCTGCTGCTCTTACACAGCACCTGCTGTGCACACGATCCATTTTCCACCCTAGTGGAACGGCCCAACCTTTTGTTCGTGCCTCTTCTCTGAGGATTCTAAAGACCAGCCTCTGCTGAAACTTCGTCTTCATCACCAGCAACGAAGACCTCCTCTCACACCAACACAACTCCTGCTTCCCCACTCACGGGTCTAAGACTCCCAGTTTGATTTTTTTAATGACGACACTGAAGCATTTCTCTCTTCCCGTTTATCCCAGCCGGCAAGATCCCTTTCCAATGCAAAGCTGGAGACTGCCATTAGTGAAAGGGCCCACAAGGAAGCCACCCCTCAGCTCTTTTCCAGAAGAACTTACAGTAAATGCACATGAATACACCTCCAACTCACCGGGCGTGGCTGGCTCCATACAGAGAAGTTCTCCGCGCCCAGAATCCCGAAGAAAGCACAGGATGGATTTTAATCCCTTTTGTACAACCTCTTTTGGTGGGAATTCAAGGGGACAGTCTCGCAGATTCAAGGCTGTCAGTGAAGTTAAGTTTCCTGTGGAAAAAAAGATATAATTTAGCAAACACAGAACCATAGAACAGCCCAGGTTGGGAAGGACCTTGAAAAATCATCGGGCCCAACCTTTCGATGGTTTGCTATTTGGGTGAGTTCAGATATCACAGCAGTTGAGCCAAAGTGCATGACTGGTGCTGACAGTCTCTACTTCTATATTCTATAATTACCATGAGCACATATGGAGATGTTATAAACCACCTTCTGTTATGTATTTGGCCAAGTCTAGTCACTTTTAGTTTGCTGGGTTTAGGGCTACAAATAACTGACACTTTTACAGACGCAGAGGATTATGAAAACTGTAACACCTCAGATTATTTCCCAGTTCCTCATGGGCTCCACTTCTCTTTTCAAATCTCAGGCTGTTCCAAACAGACTAAACATTGAAATATTCACTTCCTCCTGTAAAGCAGCTCCTCAGAACATCAAAGCTGTCGATTTGCTGTGCTTAGCTAAGGCTGCCTTCGGACCGAGGCTCCCAGGAAAGACGTCAGAGGCGAAAGGCAGTTCCGGAGGTCACATCGGATGAGTACAGAACCAAACAGGTCTTTTAGCACTTCTTACACTTGTAATGGAAACTCAAAACTATCACCCCTGCTGCCGAGGGCTTCTGCCTCTCCCCAGGCGGGAGCACAGCCCTGAGCCGCGCCAGGCACCTGCTCTGCCCCCTGAGGGCCTCAGACACCCTGCATTTTGGTTTCCAAGGTGTTTCCCATGAATTGATATCAAACAGGCACTGTCATTCCCGTGGGGATCGTTACCTTGCTTTTTCTTCTTTTACCCTTTTTTTCCCCCCTTATATTCTTCTGCTGCTTAATAGCTTTCCAATCTTTTAATGATTTTTTTTATTTGCTTTTTTAAACTGTCAGCTATTTCATTTCTCTGAGCAAATTATTCTCCCCCTTCAAGATGAACTTTCTCACAACAGCTGAGCTAACCAGTGCAACACCCCAGCTGCTGCTCTTCTGCTTTTACTCACAAATGAGTGGTGGTGATAAATAATTTTTTTACCCTATATTAATTGTTTATATTTATGAATTATGTTTCATAGAAGTAAAATAAAATTAGCTATTTTCCCTTCCTAACTCGATTTGCAGAATTAAATACCACTTTCAGTCAGTTTTGACTCAGACAATAGCACAACAGTTGAAATCTGTTACATCTTCCAAAAAAAACCTGAGTGTGCTGAGTCTCTACAGGAAAGGCAATATCATATTTTGCCCTGGCATTTATTTTAGATGGAGATATGATTTGTAATTATTTAGGAAGTGCAGCTCTGACAACATCGACAACCTTGATCCAATCCATCAGAGCATGTTCTTCATGTTGTAATACTGGAGTCACACCTCAAATCTCCATCCTCAGCCTGAGTGTAGGGTCTCACCTGCCTCGCTTTCTACAGGTTGACTGCTTAAAATTCTGACTGCGTCTCTCTGCTTTACTCATTCCGGTACAAACCAGGGGATTTGCTCTTTTTCACTGTTTTTGTAAAGCCTCACTTGCAGAAATGACAAATACGTTACTAACAGCACAGCTATTTAACTTTAAATTACCAGTAATTAAAGCTGAAAGGAATGTTACAAAACAAATTTTACAACGTGATTAACAACTCCCTTTGACATTAATTCTCTAGAAACATCAACTCCGGCAGTATTGACAAGGTACGTGTCAGAAGAAAAAAATAACAACCCGCGTGAGAGGCACGAAGGGAGAGGCTGAAGCGGGTCCAGGGCTCTTCTGGGGAGGGCAGAGGAGTTTTCCCAAGCACCTCGATGGAGAAAACTATTGGATCCTCAGGGTCCCTTCCCTGGGAAGAGGAGAGCCACGCACAAATGGATTATTCCCATCAAGGAGATGGAATGTACAACCTGCTGCACGTGAAGCAGTACCGCACCCACGCTGAGGATCTACCGCGACGTCCCGTCACCGCCGTGGAAGGCAGATTTGTTCCAATTGCACTGAAACGCAGGACAAATGCCCCTAAAACTTATTTCTTTTCAACTACATTCCAATTTTTCACTGTTCATCTGTTTTTGCTCAGCCACTGGGTACAAGATCGCTGGTAACTTACCAGGAGCACAACAAAACTTGAGTTTCCCCATCCCGACACCAACAAAAGTTACTCACTTGGGAGTTAAGGAAAACGCCGCTCAAATCTCAAAACCGTTCTACACTTCCCCCTCCCTGCTCCCCTCACAGACCATAGCCAGAAGTCTCAAATTTTAATCAGAATTTTTACCCTGAAGTCTGCTAAAGTTGGGCTCAACCTGAGAACCAGTGTAAACCAGAGGTGTCTGAATCATCGCTCTGAAATTGCGCTCAAATGGCAACAGAGGTGGCTTAGAGAAACCAAACAGGAATGGGACTAAAACAGTTATTTGTTTCAATCCCTGGGGAAATGCTGGGATGAGAGTTCACCTGCACTGCCTGTGCCACATGCTGGCTGCAAAAGAGACATATTGTTGGGGTTTTTATAAGCGAACTTTGTGAGGGAACAATGTGGAATCAGCCAGCCAGCATCTCATGGAAGGACAAGGGCTCCAAGAAGAGGTCAGAGAGGAATTACCTGGCACCGTGGGTCAAGGGAAATAACCCAGGCAGACAAACTGCCTGGAAATAAAAAAAATAAAAAGAAAAAAGAAAAAAGAAGGAAGAATAACTTGACTATAAACTCCAAATAGAAGAGACCAGCAGTGCTGTGTATGTAATTGCATACACGATTATGTTACAGAGAAACAAAAGTGCACAACATGGAAAATGCAGGTTTACTGCACACAGGCTGAACATGCTGCTGTGTAACTACTGCTGGTGGTGTGGTGAAGAACTGTATCCCCAGAGCTCCTACACAACTGCTCCTCTGTCAGACAAGCCAAGTGCTCTGAGCAGCCTTATCAGCTGCTGTCAGTGTGGCACCAACAACCAACAACACGGAGCTTTGGGGGGGTACCAAATCGACTCGATTCTAACAATCTAAACCCAAAAGTTGGCTCAGTGAGCTACAATTACCAGAAAGCCTTTTCATCCAGTCATGATTCACAAATTAGAAAATTGCTTCAAAGAATCATAAAATATAGACGCAGAAAGGAAGAGCGACATTATTAACAAGAACTGGCTTGGAAAACGCACCTTGTAAAGAACTATTTGGGAATACAATTAGATTTAAAATAGTTTAGCGTGAAGAAATTGAATCTATTTTTAAACAGAAATGATCAACATGAATCACACAGACGACTTCAGCACCAGAAAAGTGAAATCTCTTCTTCCTCTCGCTGTGAGCGCTGGGGTTGGAAGGGGGTTTGGAGGGCGCAGGGCAGGCTGGCAGGACGTGCAGCCGGGGCTCGTGCTGCGCCACGCAGCCACACCTCCTCGAAGTTTAAATGGCATCGCCTGCCGAGCTTCTTCCTGCTCTAGAACTGCTCCTAAACCGTTCTCAAGAACCCTTTGGTGGATGCAGCCATAAAATTACCCAGCTCCATGCACTGCTTCCTTCAGGAGGCTTGAAGGGTTTTCTAACAGTGTCGTCGCCCCCGCGTTACAGCGGAGGACTCTGAGGTGTGGGCAGTCTGGGGACTGACCCAGAGCTGGGTGACCATCCTGACTTCTCCAGCAAGCCCTAGACAGACCTGGAGACAGAAGGCTCGCATCCCAAGCTCCCCACAGCACTGCCCGGCTAGTGCTCAGCACACTGGAATTTGAGATCATTTTTTGAAATGTTGGATGGCAATCAATTTTTCCATCTTTGATAATTAATTTCAGAACACGTGATAACTCCACGTAAATCAGGGGAACGGGTGTAAATACTGTAGGAACAGCCACAGGTGAGTAGCACAACTGTCCTGTTACCATTCAGCCTCCTGCTCCCCTTGCAACGGCTCCGCATTCGCAGAACAGCGACAAAAGCTCTGTGGATGAAGGCAAATGCTGCACGTTCATTCCAGACCGAGGAGGAAAAACACAGCCAGGAAATGAAGACTAAGAGCTGAGCTGGAGTTCCCACGGATCGCCCCCAAACCCACCTCAGGTTACATTCCAAACGTTTTGTTTGGCACTGATGACACCGGCATCACAAAACCGCTGCTCTCCTCGCTACAGAAAGGCAAGGCAACGAATCGTGGCACGGCCACTGCCGGGTGGCGACTCCAGTTTCTGCCGGCGCGGACGCCGTCAGCATCGGCTCCTGCTCTGCTTCCTGGTAGAGGTGGTTGTGATGGCAGTGCACAGAGCAGGGAGCGGTGGGAAGGGTGGGAGGAAGAGCGGGCTGGCAATTAGCTCACGAAACACGATTATGTCAGAAAAAGGCGTCTTGTCAAAACATGAGCATTTCGTAAAACTACACTGGATTTTGACAGCCCCTCACGGTGTCACGGCACGATTCCCAGCTGTTCTCCCAGCTCGGTCACCTCCTCAGGTCCCCACGAGTGGAGAAGCCGGTGACACGCGGGGCCTCGGGAGCCCTGGCAAGCACGGCTCTGCCACAAGGGCGTGAGAAGCCTTCAGCAATCTGACGGAGGCAACCCCAGCACTGCACCTGCCGTCCTCTGCCTGAGCTTCCCTTCCCTGGGCCAGCTCTCACCTTGTCCACTACGTAAGGAGTCAGGAGTGAAGTGGCCCAGCTGCTGTGGGGCAGAGGGAGGCACGGCTCTGCAGGTCATGTGTGGATATAGATAATGGAATCATTTTGGTTGGAAGAGGCCTTTAAGCTCATCGAGCCCACCCACTCCCCCAGCACTCCCAGGGCACCACCAAACCATGTCTCTCCCACCCCTGCCCAGGGACCCCTGTCCCTCAGCACTACATCTCCACACCTTGGAAACTCCTCCAGGGATCAGGGGGACTCCAGCCCTGCCTGGGCAGCCCAAGACAGGCCTGGGCAACTCTGCAGGGCGTTGAAGAAATTGTTCCTCAGCTCCAACCTCAACCTCCCCTGCAGCAACTGGAGGCCGCTGCCTCTTGCCCTGGTGCTTGTTCCTTGGGAGCAGAGCCTGACCCCCCTGGCTCCAAGCTCCTGAATGTCAGGGAGCTGTGGAGAGCCAGAAGGTCTCCCCTGAGCCTCCTTTGCTCCAGGCTGAACAAGCCCAGCTCCCTCAGCCGCTCCTCACCACACTCCTGGCTCCAGACCCTTCCCCAGCTCCGTTGCCCTTCTCTGGCCACGCTCCAGCCCCTCAATGCCCTTTAGTTGGAGTGAGGGACCCGAAACTGACCCCAGGATTTGAGGGGCAGCCTCTCCAGTGCCCACTACAGACTCTATCACACATACTGAGTACCGAGTACAGACACCTACACATACAAACACCTCTCTCTGTATATAGCGCACGGTGGCAGTTGTGGCACACACGAGGAGGTGGCAGTGCCATGGACACACAGGCTCTGCCAAGGGAGCAGATGACGATACAGGGAGGACAGCATCATCCCAGTGCAATAGCCCTGCCGGCCGGCGCCAGGATCCTTGCGACATAAAAACACTGCAGTGGACGTGTGCAGGTGATGAAGGCAGATGATGCCAAACGTCCTGCTGGCAGAGCGGAGCAGCCCGGCTTGGGCCACTCCTGCTCGGTCAGGGCGTCGCTGCAGCACTGGCTCAGGAGCACATTCCGGGCCCCAGGAAGCCTGGCTGCAGCCAACCTACAGAAATACCCTCCTGCCATCTGCCACGGCCGCGCTGCTGCCTGGCAAAGCCCGCTCTGAAACGCCTGCGGTGCTCTCTACCCATTGCTGGGGCTGAACAAATCCTCCGGCACCGCAGGAACGCCGGCATCCTGCTCTCGGCACCTGGCATCCGCAGAGCCTGCAGTAATGGGGAAATGTCACATATGGCAGGAATTCCCTCCTCTCAACACCGACCTGTGAAACCTGTAACCACTGAGTATTACAGTGCAGGAGAGTCCTGACTTAGGATCTGTCCCAACACAGCGTGACATGAAACAAGCTTTCCTGCAGAAAGGCTGGCACACCAGAGGCCCATTCTGCTCTGAGAGACATGAGGATGCTTACACCAGTAAACACTAGTTTTTTGACTTGTCACCACTCAGTTCAGGGGAGGAAGAGCAGAGTTATTCCAGGAACAAGTGTCCTCACGTGAAGCAGAAGTGGAACCTCTGACGCCCTCTGTCCTTCCCCTCATTCCCCTCCAGGAGCCGATGGGCAGCAGCAGGGCCGCAGAGGTCACCAAGTCCAACTCCAGCTTGAGGCCACTTCCCTGCGCCCTTAGATACTTTGATCCCCTGTTCAAAGCTCGCCTCCAAATCATTCTTCTAGAAGAAAGACACAACTCCACAGGAACAAGCCCTGCTTGAGGACACAGCTAAAAGCTAGCCCAGTACAGCAGAGCTGCCATGAGCTGTGTCTGAGCGAGCACGACTCCGGCACGTTGCCTGCGGAGGACTGCACCGGAGCGCGGAAAGGCCAGGGGCGTTCTGGCCTGACCCGGGAGGCTGAGCTGGCACCAAGCTGTGGGGAGCAGCCCTGAAGAAAGCCAGGCCCTAGGGAGCTGAAGAGTGCTGGCTCTGCCTGGAAGATGCTGGTGTTGGAAGCCTCCAAAAGGGACCAGCCCCAGAACAACTGCTGGGTGGAAAGCAAGAGGGCTAGTATTGTATCAGCAACATTTTCTGCCAGAATGTCAGCAAATAAATACCGTGAGAATGGCTGTGAGGTGAGGGCCTGTCCCGTTGTGCCTGCCTGCCTGCCAGAAGGGACCCCACCTCCCTCAGCATTTAGTACAAATAGTAAAGCTCTGTTACAAGAACAGAAAACCTGTGCTTGGGGATGTTCTTGGGCCTTAGACCACGACTGTGTCGCTAAGTGGTCGGCTCGGTGCTCGAGATGCAGCTCTGCCTGTACCAGCCAGGCCTCTCCAGGCAGGTCCTGCGCGCGGCCTGGGAACGACGACGCTCCAGACCCACTCCCAGGGCAGTCGCTCCACACCCTGTTGGGGACCAAACCAGTGGAATTGTGTAGGAACGGGTCATTTTGTGCCAGCTGGACTGGGCACTTGGAGACATTGCTGGACGTGTTTTATTTACTAGCAGAGATGTCATCTCAGGGACCGGTAAGATACTGGAAATGAACAAAGCAGAGTCCAGCGATGCACAGACCAGTGTGCTCTGCCACCAGCAGCTGCAAAACTGCACGTCAGGGTACAGCCTGATCATCAGCTTCATAAGTAGAAGGCTTGGGGGCCTACCCAAAAATCTCCACCTGAAATACCCTGTTCTATTCTGACTGTGCAGCCATCGCCAAGTGAAGCCACTTCTGGTGACACAAGTGCAGTGTCCAGATGGAGGGCAGTGCCCTAGCCCTGCGGCAAGGAGCCTTTAACAGCTCAGACAGCACTAAACAGGGATAAAATCCCCCTGTGAGGGCTCTGAGAGCCCAAGGAGTCCCCATGGGACCACGTCAGGAACCCCGGCACCCTGCTCCCTTTGCCGCAGGAACATTTGATTTGGAAATGTTTGTTGTTCCAAAGTAGCAACTGCTAATGCAGAAGGAGTCAGTAAAATGAGGTTACAAGCTGGAAAGACACCCTTAAGTGTAAGAAACTGCTGTAGAAGGTCTCAGCTCTAATCACATGTAGTTACTGATGTCTTACTAGGCAGGTGCCTCATATCTGACGTCCGAGATTTTTTACTTTGAGAAACCATATTGAACACTTCTGTCCAGAACACTACAGACCTTTGAATAAATCTTTGCCCCTCTCATCAATGAAGGTAATCATTATAAATAACATCAGTAATTTCTCCCCCTCTCATAGCACATGGCTGTGGTAAATTAAAACCATTCCTTAGATAAATATCAAAGCATTTTAAAGTCTAACCACAGAATTAAACACTAAGAGCCAAAAAGCATCTATGATATCTTCAAAAAAAGATGCAAGTACTCACCAAGCTCTGTGGGTAGCTCTTTTATAGGATTCCTTTCTAGAAGCAGAGTTTTCAACTGCCTTTTCAAAAAAAACACAAAATAGAAGCAACTGTAAGAGCAAAGTTCATTTAATTAAATAGAAACACAAGAATATTTTTCCTCCTTAATTTTTTTTTTCTTGCCTTTTTTTCCTACTACAGAAGGGACCCCACAAGGCAAATCTGCACTTCTCCATCGCTAACATCAGCGCTGGAAAATAACACACCCCAAAGCTTTCTGGGATGACAACGTGAAGGTCGCTTTTATACTCATTTATTACATGCTCCTTCCATAGTCAGTATTTGATCTTTCTGTGCAAAGCCTGCTTATCACTTTGAAGTCTGATCCTGACTGTTCCGATTATAAACACATCATTTGCAGTTGTTTATAATTTTGCTGAGCTTCAACTGTTTGGGTTGAGTGTGTTCCTCGGGCTGAATCTGAGCTAAAACTGCTCAGTAATTTTTGATAATGAGATTAGAAAGGAAGATGCCCAGCTTATATTTAGTTTCATCAACTTCCTTTTTCAAAACTCTCTAGTCTTCCTGTTCTTGGAAGCAGCCTGGAGCATGGCGTGGGCCGCATATGATAGTTATGGCATTTATGTCACTTGTAAGATAATATTTTGGGGGATATCTGAAAAATCTGTGAACATTCAGACAAACTCTAAGTTTCTGAAAGAACGCCAGTGGGCCCATGCTCAGAAAACGATTGGGATTGCTTAGCAAGTAAATAAACCAGCCAGGGCTGCTGTACAGAGCGTTTTCCGGAGCGGCTCTGCTGGGAACCTCTGGGCTACGGCACGTTCGGGACACAGGGGCCCTTCCACCTGTGAAGCGCAGGCTACGCAGAACCCGTGCTTGACCTATTCCTGGTTTCTGACTGCTTCACTCTGCCATTCTAATAACATTCTTTTAAACACCTTTTCATATCCAGCAACAGTGCGTCAGATCAAACAACGGGCTACAGTCAAGGCGCGGCTCGTACCGTAACTGGAAAGTCAGCCTAATGGAGAAGCTGATGGGGTTTTATTTACCAGTGCCGCAGTGTGACTTGTTTACTGTCAAAATTCAACAAAACAAACATGAAGGAAGCTTGCTAGCTTCTGTCAAAATATTTCTTTACCTCTAGGAAAGAAAAACAAACCAAACATTTTGGCAGCTGCTCAACACTGGATTAACATTTGTGGCAATATTTTAAGACATTTCAATTCAGTCAAAAAATGAAAGCACCGCATTTGTGTTCGCATTTTGGAAGTGGAGTATTCAACTGCACTTAAAGCAATAAAATAAATCAAGTGAAAGCCACAGGAGATTCCCGACTCAGAAATGTGAATTCTCGCTGTGGTTTGGGGCACCACGGGGCACCTGCGCCACGGCCAGGGCTCGTTCCAGCTCCGGCCCGAGCGCAAGGCTGGTGTGGAACGTGCCTTTGGCTGGCCCCTGCCCCGATCTCGCAGAGATTTCCAGAGAGCAAAGCGCTAGAGTGGGACTCTCCCTCCCTGCGCCGGGCTAGACACCATTTCTACAATCAAGGAGATGGTTTTGTTTGACCTGGAGACATCAATCAGAATATCTATTAAAATCAGTGAAAGATTCGTGAACAACCTGAACGGTCACTCAGTCGGGCCCCGACCAGCACAACATTTCAAAGAGTTTCTGCTTTTGATGAAAATGACACTTTTGGCTGCTTCTAGAAAAGGCTGCACAGAGAATTTCCAAACGTCTTCAAATCGAGCTGATGCTCCACCATGTACGAAAGATCAAAGTGAAACGAAGCAATACTGAGTCAGTATTTCTGATGGGCGTTTTCCGGAAGCTGTTTGAAGTCGGTGGAAAAATACAAACAAGCTAAAGCATAATATACATCGGGACTAATGACTAGCACCCTGTTTTCCAGGAAGACACACACAGAGAACGTCTCCACCTCAAAGAATTTTAACTTCTTGTACAATGCTGATCATCTAATTCACAAACCATACTAAAACACTACTAGTCTTGTCCAACTTAAAAATAGTTTAGGAAAGCTGTATTTAAAAGATTTAAAAACATCAGTAGGCATTTTTCAGGGGCATTTTTACAGACCTTTAACTGCGTTTTTCAAATTGAGTATATAATGATTCAGAAAGCAGTGGTCTTGAAATACCTTGTTTCAATGACCAAATGCCATGAAATTGGTGTAGGGTGTTTTTATTCATTTATTTATTTATTCATTTATATTTTTTAAGAACTCTGTAGCATCTATCATTCAAGGGTTGTCTCCTTTTCCCCCTTACTGACTGTTTCTGGAAAGGTATCTTTCAGAACCACAACAGCAGGCAAACGCTGCTGGGTTGGTCTTTTTTTCTTTTTTTTCCCCCGCCAGTAACAAAATAATCTCTTTGTTCCTGTTAATTATCTCATACTGTGATTTGTGGTCTTCCACTTCTGGAGTGAGAAGCAAGGAATTGTCCAAGGATAATAATAAAAAAAAAGATGAAGTTGATTTTGCTCTCCTGTTGCCATGAGCACCAAGTGCCCTTCTCAGGGTCCCATCAACACAACATTTTCTTCCTCACACACTCCAGCTGAGCCAGTGACAGCCAATTAATCCTCCCAGCAGTTCACACCATGTCAGACAACCATCCAAATCAGACCAATGGCTCACATTCTTTGACTAAACTGTCCTGGATTGTCACTTACAGGAGGTTTTAAACTATGGGTCCCTGTTTTCACCTCATTGTGAAAAGTCACCCACGGTCAATAAAATGAAATGGTGTAAAATTTAGGTGAAAAGACTAACAAGTCTTACACCTCTAGAGTTAGAAGAGTTTGGGAATTCACTATGTAATATTAATTGGACCTTTCAGTTCATCCAAGTTTTAGTAAACAAAATGTAGCTTATTTACCGCTCTCCTGCACCGAGGTCAGTGCCAAACAAAAGCGTACAAAAGTCTGACGGTCACAATGAAATTACAGCTCAGCAAATAGAAGACAAATACGATTGTTATCGAGTTATCTGTATGACCAATGATCTCACCTGTGGTAACCGATTCCAGGAGGCAGAGCTTTAATCTCGTTATATCGGAGATCCAGCCAAACAAGATGTGGCAGCTTCTGAAATAAATCCTCAGGAATCGTGGAGATGACATTTCTTTCCAGATAAAAGTACTTAAGAGAGAAAAACATAAACAAACATGTTTCAAATCCAGAAAGAGAGAGGCTGTTCCTCGGCATGCAAAAAGTCGAATGTGAAAACCGTAAACTGCTCTTTATGGAAAGAACACTGTGAAAGGGGATTAAAGGATACACAGCTCTATAAATTACACACAGAAGTGACTTATTTATGGACTTTTTCTTAAAAAAATACCCAGGGATTAAGGATCATAGCTAAGAATCTGTAGCTTTTCCACTCATCTGACAAAACAACGAGCTCTTAATTGCTCTGTGCTCTACTCAAGCCAAAGGTATCAGAACTACTCTTAACAATTACTCACCTTTATGCTGGGCACTCTATAGATTTCCTCAGTAAGATGCTGAATGTTTTTTCTGCTGACATCAAGAGCACTTGAAGACGACAACAGACACCGTTCCACAGCTTTCCCAATCTCTTCTGATGAATGAGAAGCAGGAAGATTTCTCTTTTTGAGACGTTCAGGTCCAAAACTATCACCGCTGCCGTTAAACTCTTTCAAATAGTTGTCATCCATTGGTCAGCAGCCCTGGGATACGGGCGAAGGCGAGTCACGAGCTGAGAACAACCACTATGGAAAAGGAACACACGAAGCAAGTTTCTTTGTTATTAATTTGTAGATTATCCCCAGTGCTATGTATTCTTTGTACAACACAAACCAGCCAGACTGTTCTTTATGTATCTATATGTACTTCTAATGATGGTACAATTTATCACAATACATATTTGAAGGCATAATAAGTAAGAAAAAAAACACCAACTGACCCTTGTGCCTGCTTCCCCTACACCGTGTCCTACGTAGGCTTGGCAGGAACACTTACGTACATACATATACATTCAATAAACTCCCTTCTGACAGCATACTGTCCTGCCGAGTCTCCTGGCTGCCCTCTCGGACTCATCACCAATATCTCACAGAATTATAGAACGTTTTGGGTGGGAAGGGACCTTCCTCCCCTTTCTCCAGCCCTCACACAGGCACTTGCCCCTCGCCACGGTGGCTGGCTGGACATTCGGGGGGCCCTTGGGGGGCTTTCCCCGCTCACCCTAAAGGCCACGGGGGCCACAGGGGCCTCGGGACCTTCTCTGGGGTTGGAGCAGAGCCCTGCCTGGGCGCAGCGGGTCCCTGCCCTGTTCCCGGACCTCGGCACAGGGCCTGGCAGGCAGCAGCTCTGGCACTTGCCCATGGGGACCGGCGGCCGCCCTGGTCTCCAGTGAGACCCGCAGCTTGGAGCTGGGTCTCTCCGCCCTCGGAGACCCGAGCACGGGCGTGGGGCTCCATCTCTCCCTGCTACCAACCAGCGCAGGGAAAAACAAAACCGCCCTCTGGCGCGGTCTTTCCGATTTCTGTGGATTTTAGCGAGCGCGGTGCCCTAGGGAGGTGCTCGGCTGAGCTTCTGGTTTACCTGCGGGCGCGGGCTCTGCTCGCCTGACGCACCGCCCCGGCCTCCGGCTCTCGGGCTCTGAGGAGGAAGCGGCCNCCCCCGGGAGGTGGGGGGTGCAGGGAGAGGCCCCCGGGCCCGGCCGTCAGGGGCCGGGGCTCCAAAGGCAGAGGGCACGGGCAGTGCCGGCCTGCAGAGGAGAGACTTGGTTTGAAGGGAAACTCAGGGCAGGGAGGTATTTCCAGCCCGAAGTGCTAAATACACGCTCAGCTGTTTTCAGGGACTAAACAGAAGCACCTGCGTGCTCCAAGGAGCTGCTCGAGCCTTCCAGGAGCCTCACCCTGTGCTCCCCAGCTCATCCTTAGCTGGGCTTGGTGTTGGGGCTCCTCTCACTGCTAGAAGGTGCCCATGTCTGCCTCGCAGCATTCCTCTGCTTCTCTTAGGCACTGCTTTCAAAACACTTTTTCCTCTGTTTCACGGAATCGTAGACCCCTTTGGGGTTGGAAGGGGCCTTTAAAGCTCATCTAGTTCCACCCCCCCGCAGGGAGCAGGGACATCTGCAACTAGGGCAGGTTGCTCAGAGCCCCATCCAACCTCCCCTGCAATGGGGCCAGGGATGGGGCAGCCACCACCTCTCGGGGCAACCTGCGCCAGGCTCTCACCACCCTCAGCACCAACAATTTCTCCCTTCTCTCTGGTCTGAATCTCCCTCTTTTACTTTCAACCCGTCCCCCCTCATCCTGTCCCGACAGGCCCTGCTCTAAAGTCTGTCCCCATCTTTCTGCCAGGCCCCTTTCAGTACAGAAAGATTCCCAAGATTACTACTTGCTAGTTTATTTTCCAGGGCCTATGTCCACAAATCCCTCTCCCAGTTAAGCAGTTCTGTTGACAGGTTTCCCTGGGGGTGCATCCAGAGTCTTGGAAAGTTCCACAGCCCCCCCTCCGAAAACCCTCCAGGCAATGCGGCCCCATCGGGGTGGTCACTGGATGTTGCTGAAGTAGTGGTACCTCTGCAGAGCCTCTGCATAGCGGAATGAACAACACAAAGATTAGCCAGAGGTTGTATTGGTCTGAAATAAAATTATGTTCTTAATTAGCATGATGGTAGAAATCCATACTGGAACATGAAGGGTACTTAATCTCACAAATCCAGGCAATTATGTTCCCAGTGACCTGAACAAGTCTGATCAGTAGCATTAATAGGGTTTAAAATACATTAAATTAATTTCAGAGTTCAGATACATGATTTTTCCCCCCCTTAAATTATACCAAACTTATTAGACTAAATGGGAAAGCAAAAAGCTATTTTAATGAGATTCCTTTAGAAACTATTTCCTTACAGAAGCATTTTTTTTTGTTTAATTTGTAGAAGAGAAGCCAACACATTTCATTACAGCCTGGAACCTCAAATGCATGTTGTACCGGCTGTAAGAACAAGGCCAAATGCACAGCCTGGGCAAGAATGTTTTGAGGCAAATAATCTAAGTGCTTGTTAGATCCTGTGCGTGATAGGAGCCTGCTTTGTCGTAGAGCACGTTGAACATTGAAAACTTCCATTTTATAGGAAATCTCTGAATTCTGAAGGAAAACACTGTTGTCCTACAATGCTGCTCTTTTCCCAGGAACAGTTTGCTTAAGTGCACAGCTAAACGGACCTAAATCTTCACCTTTGTTTTGTTCCAGGGCCAAAATACACCGTTACCTGGGCTGAAGACGACAAAGCGCTTATCCCTCAGCCTGAAAGCATCTCCACTTTGAAAGTACATATTCTAATCAGTAGGCTCTGACTGCTGATTTAAGAAAAGGCAGCTATGACTGGTAATTTCATTACCCTCTTCCTGGAATAGATTTTCTTTGAGGCTACTTAGGTGATTAAATCCTAATTATGAGCAACATGTACAAACCGGAGGGCAAAATTTATGAAAATTACAATTGGATCAGTGGCAAAGCCGGACTGAACGAAGCATCGCCTTCTATTTGTTTACGCAAACCCCAAAATGTTTTAGGATAATTTCATTTCCTATTACATAGGAAAATACATTAGGATTGAAACCAGTGACATCATTCCATTAATTAAAGCGGTGATTATTTCAGCTAGTTTTGATCTCGGCGTTCTGTTCAGAATTCTATAACACAACAGTGATGGAGAAGCATTTTCAGGGGCATTTCAGGGAGAGAACGTGAATCTGGGAAGATACCCAATGTAGGCAAAGCATCTGAAGCCGAGGCTTCCCATGCTCCTGTTTCAAACCTGGTTGCCCCACTTCTGCCTCCTCACTGAAGCTCAAGTTCTCGGTGCAGCACCAGCCCAGTAACGTAAAGACCATTTCTTTACAGTGATGATATCTGGAAAGATTTTATCCTGATGAAAAGGCAAAAAGAAACAATAGATCAGAAGTCCATCAGTACATCCCTCGACAGGTTCATTTTGCTTTTAGCAAGGCAGAGCTACAAGCTTCAGTGGCAAAGCACCGGTCAGTATTCCGCGGATTATCACCGCACAAGCCGCTGCCAGGTGGGTCCCTGTGTTTCCAGCTGGCTGAGCTGCGTGGGAGGTTCACATGAAAGGCTTTTTTTTTACATTCAGGTTTTACATGAAAGGCTGACGCTCCCCGCTCTTGGGCTCTGAGCTCTTTGGGCCATCCAAGTTGCAATACCCAAGGAACAACTTTACAAATACAATCACAACAACAAAAGCATCATTGCAGTTTGCAGGTGAGATGGCAAACGAGCAATATTCTGCGTGGATTACTTCTGCTCCTGGGGGATAACTGAGGGCACCAGCTTTTTGTATTGGCCGTTCCCTCTGAGGAGCCAAGTCTGTGCAGGGATTGAGTGCGCAGAGAAAACCCTGAGATGGCTGTGTGGCCAGAGGTAGCCCCGGGGTGAGCTGTGGTAACAGCCTTGTCCAGGCCTGGGGGATCCTGACCCGCACGCTGAAACGCAGCCCGGCCTCCGTCGGGAACACTCATCCCAGAGACTGCATTTCCCAGAGAAGTGATGTCAGAACCAGGAGGAGCAGCGCCAGCCAGCAGCTTGTGCGGCTTTGCCAAAGAGCTGCCTTTCTATCTTCCACAAACACAGGACCTGTTTGGACATGGAAAGGCTTTCCCAGAGGTGTCAGGGTGGATGTTTTAACTCTTTGGGTGCACGGACACTAACGTCACTTAGGGTGGACCAAAGTGATCACCAGGTTATCCCCGAAGGTGTATCTCTCTCTACTTCTGGACTCGGCGGTTTTGCTGGGCAAGAAAGGAGGCATGATGGGTTCCATTTGATTGAACCACAGGATCTCTTTTTCTTCTTTTAAAGGATGCCAGTCTCTGAGAAGCCCAAGCTTAGGCACAAACTCTCGTCAGGACCTAAGCTGTTGAATCTTCGTACCGAGGGCTCAGAATCAAATATTCCAGGGTGGACACTGAACGGCAGCCTTCCTTCCTCCCTAGTCGTGGTTTGGAAGGTGCTGCCCTTCAGACACACCAGTGCCCACGGGGCAGAGGGAGGCTGCCCCCGCGCGTCGCCGTGGGTCGCCCTGGCACCAAAGCACAGCAGTTGGTTGTCTCCTACGGCTCAGCGATGGCGTGAGCGGGCTCCTCTCCACGTGAAGCGGGGCCTCCCCACGGCACCGGGAGGCAGACCTGAGGTCTCTACCGTGCTTCGTCCCTCCTGACAGTTACAGTGTCGATAGGTCGATGCGGGTGACAGAGAGATCCTCACGCAGAGGAATTGTCCGATTACAGACTTTAAGGCACAGAGTTCCAATGATAACCAAGCTTCAGAGAGAAACGTTCATCTTTCCTGCCCAGCTACTTGTTCAGATTGGCAGGCGCCCTCACTACACAAATTCTACTTGCATCTGACTTCAGCTAAATGAGGAAGCAAAGTGCTGTTTCTCATCTTTCTAAAGAAAATCGAGTAACACAAGGAAAGTCATTGCTTTCTATATCAAACTGCACTCTGTAGCTTTATACAGGTTTCTTTTAATGCTCCCATTAGTGAAAGAAGTAGATGAGTGAATTCTAAGAATACATCTTGTTAAAATACAGCAACATATGTTCTCAATTTCTTAGTAAAACATTTGGTTAACCTAAATAAATAAATAACATAAGCAGAAAAGTGAACAGACATGTAAATGAAAGACAAAACACCCCCAAAACAACAAAAAAGAGACAGAAGTCACTAAAAATTGAAAGGGCTGAATTGCTCAAATAGGGCCAGAACTAAAATCACTCTTTCACGGGATTGAGCATTTGGGTATGCAGGAATTTAAGCAGGATCTATATTTCATAGTGCACCAGCAGACACGTACCTCAGCAGCCTCAGAGGCAGCAGCTTGTCAGGGAGGGGGGTGGGTGGTTTTACCCCTCCGTGGGCTGGAGTTCCGTCTGGGACAGCCCCTGCAACCCCTCTGCTCTACCCACCGCCGGCACCTGCCCTGCAGCAGAAGGTGGGACCCTTCGGCCACCGGCCGAGATGAGGTTTCAGTCCGAAGGTGGCGTGACAGTGGTTCCTGCCCGTTCCTCATCCCATGGGATGCTGCAAGTGATCCAAATGGGAGAGGGTTATTCATTAACTGTGGCGGTGGTGGAAGGGTTTGAAACAGCTGAAGCAGAGCGATTACTATTAGCGTCGTTAAAAACAGCATTGGCGCTATTTACAGAAATACTAATGATAGGAAAACACGGGAAATTTCCCCCTTATGTAATGTTTACTGAGAGGATTGTGTGTTCCTTCAGAGGAACTTTTAAAAATAAACATCGTTTTTTCTCTGTGGGCTTGCTTCTTGGTGAATTTTAAGAATCACAGTAATATTCCTTTCAGCATCTTAAACGTGTTGCAATTATAGCCATTCTATTCAGTAAAGGAATGTAATATCATGGCATATTGGTCCCCTTGTTTCTAAGCCTAAATTAGGAGTGTCTTGTAATATTTGCCTCCTTTGCAGTTTTATGCTAATTGGTAGCATTTTTGTTTAGGAGCCATTTTCATCAGCTCACTGAGAACAGATAGCCATAAATAATGTAATGCTACTTCAGGCTGTTCTGGTTTTATTTAGACTGGTTTTATTCAGGAAAACTTCACCGATAGCAGGGAACTTGGTTCTGATTTATGGTGGTGAAAGAAAAGGACAATCACCATTCCATGCAACCAGGGAAAGGATGGGAAGGGAACCCTTAGGAACAGTGGAGTTCAGAGGGACCCACACTGCTTCATTGAAGTGTGACATTAACAAACAAAAGCTGAAATATTATCTTCAGTTTCCCACGTACTGATTGTGACACGTTATTAAATATACAGCTGACGATGCTTGGGAACGCTAATGAGCAGTGGTTCCTCAAAGGATACGTGTTCGCTTGCAGAACTGAGGTGTTTGAGAACAGTTGGATGAAGTAATTCTGATACAAACCCTTTGATTAAAAGAATGATCCTGGAATTTCATAAAGAACTTTGCTCGGCCTGTCCTGGATTAGAACAGGTATCGTGGCTGCCAGTTAAATGAATACCTGGGGGCTTCGCCTGTTGTCAGTGAGGTTTTGACCAGACACAACACAGGTGGTACTGACTACACAAAAACCTGCTGAGTTTGCTTCAGCACATGTAATTCTGTAAAGCCAGAGATGATTTCATGGCTGGTAAGAGGAACGAAGACTCCGATCTCTTGGAATCCGTGAGCAAAGAGAGAATATGCAGAAGTAAACACAGGTGGGAAAAGACAAACTCTTCCAAACTGAAGTGCTGGGGTCTGAACCCCGAGCCCTGAAGTGAACTTGACACCTGGATGAATTTCCCAAGCAGGTAAAAGGGGCTGAGGCTGCCCAGATGCCTCCTGTTGGAATCAAGGGCAAGACTGGCTTGGCCTCTGTGTTTGCCACCAAGAAGATCTTTTAGCCCCGCTGCTGGCTGCAGCCCAGTAGGTGTTGAGTGGTGGGGACACCTGTCGTACCAGACCTTGCTGTGAGGGAGGGGCCCCCTCTGTTGTGAGAGGGCCCTCCAGGAGGGGAGGCCAGGCCAAGCACACCCTGGAATGATGAGAAACAGCTGCCATTGAGGTGGTGATTAGAGGGTGGAGATAAAAGGCCAATATTGCTCCTTATTGGCAGCTGCTGCTGTGAGTTGCTGCTGCTTTGGGAGCTGCTGCAGGAGGGGTTTGTGAGTTTTGGGGAGTCAAGGATAATGGCATGGGGTAATATATCTTTCTGGTATTTGTTGGATTGGTTTGTGCCTGGCTATGTTGGGATGCGGAGCGTAGTTGATATCTCCTCGTCTGCAGTGAGTGGGTTTATTACTTCTTTTGTTCCCCCCGTGGTCAGCCACGCTGTATCATTTATGAGGTCTGTAGAAATAGATAATAAAACCTGCATGAGTTTCACTGTATGTTTTCTGCTGATGGCTGCCTCCTTTCTGCTGGGCCGTGTAGTTAGCAAAACACAAACACACGAGTGGCTGCTCTGCCTTTTGCAAGTCTGCCCTTGCCTTTTGCCAGCCGCTGCTCGTGACCCGGTGACACCAGGTGGGCCAAGGCCGCAGGGCCTCTGAGGCTGCGCCGGGCCCGTTACGGAGCAGCTCGACTGTGTTCCAGTCGGGAGCTACAGACGCTCTGATCGCCTGATTTTCCACCATCATCAGCCTTGAAGTATGTGGATGTGCTTCAGGGGCTGAGGCTGTTTCCACAGTAAGAGCGCAGGGTGAGGCCCAGCCTGGAGCGTGGATCACCGTACCTAGTGCAGAAGAGAACCTTCTTGTAGCTTTTTTCTTTTCTGATTTAAGAAAATCATAGAATCGTTTTGGTTGGCAAACACCTTTCAGATCATTAAGCCCAGCTGTTCCCCCAGCACTGCCAGATGGTGGTTTTGGTGGAGTTTGGGTGTCGGTAGGACTTGTGTGTGTGCCCGTGGCTGGCCATCTAGGAAGCAGGAGTAAATGAGAGGATCTGCTTTTACCTGCCCTGTATTACTATCAAGAACTCTGAGCAGCACTTGGCCAGCAGTGTTCTGGCAGCACAAAAAAACCCTCCAAAACAACTGACAAGGTCTCTTGTCTCCTGTTCGGTTATCTCTGTGAAGGTACAACTACTTCTTGCATTTCTAACGAAGCAAAAATTAAACGAAGCACCATGCTGCACCTCTTTCTGTTCTACAGGTGCAGGAGCCAAGAGGTGTGGTGGAATGAACCCCTCCTCTGGTGTCAGGGCCATCACGTCCTTATTTCCCACTCTTTTTTCCTGCGCTACATCTCACAGACTTCTCGGAAGCAGACTATGATTCTACGCTATGGGTCTGACTGTCCAAATATTAGTGGAGAATGAGGCAGAAGTGACAGCTGAGCGGCAGACAGACTGAAGCCCTTCAATGGCATCTTTCATGCTTCTCCCGCAGGGTGTAAAGGCAAGAGACAGCCAGGAGTGAGAGCCCAGAGATCTGCGGTGTGTTTGAAAACAAACCTACCTCTAAACAAAGCAAAAATTACTGTCTTGCATAAAAGTGCTCTGTCTTTTTATTTAAGAACGATTCTTTCTGACTTCTCAAAGAAATACTCCTTAAGAGCTATTCTTTGCCTTTGGAAAACTGTTCTTAAATGACACCCTTCAATTGTAATCCTTTTACAACTTCCAGGCTCTTTTAAATAGTGACTAACTGCCGGCAAATTCTCTGAAGAGCACAGTAACTAACGTATCCATTTCAAAACACGCTGCAGAAGAAAACAGCATCGATTTTGAGTTAAAACTTAGGGAGCAGCACCTCGGTAATTACAGAAGAACTTACCGATGGTGTAACAGACACCATCTACTGGTTCAAGAGCTGCCACTTGCCGTGACATCTCTGGCGTGGTCTGATAACATGGGATTTCTGGGAAATGCGTTGAATTAGACTTTCCATGAGACGTTTCAATTCATCAGGCCACAGAATGGTGTCACGAGCACCTTCCAGCTCAACGCTCTGCCAGGTCTGTAGGGACTCAGGGTGAGTTCTTCCACCGAGGAGCTCTGCAGCAATCCCATGTCACCACTGACAGAAGAGCAGGAACTCTCTGGAGCTGGTGAGCCCCAGACACTGTGTATTTCAGTGATGTGGCTTTTCCATTACTAGTGCTGCACGGAGCAGAAGTGCAGCGTGAGCTTCTGACTGGAGCTCACACTTTTCTCCTGACTACTTGGGAGTGAAGTCACAGGCCCAGCAGTTTATGGGGGAAAAGAGAGATCCTCTGGGACAAGAAGGCACCTGAGTTACTGCCTCATAGAAAGTCCTGAGGCAAGTCTTGGAGGCTTCCCCCAGTCCAAGAGGGAGGTGCAGTTTCTGAGAGGTGGTGGAACGTCTGGTTCTGCTGTTCTACCTGGGGAAGGGGAGTCCATCAGCTCCTGTTCTACCTGGAGAAAAGATAGGATGTCCGGGCACCAGATTCTTGCTTGGTTTCTTGCATTGCACCCGTTGTGGTGGTCAGTGAGAACCATCCTTTCCGGCCTCAACTACCAGCCTCAGGCTTATTTTTTTTCTCTGTATGGAAATAAACATTTTCAGACAATAAAGATCTTCCCGGGCCAGGGAGCTTCTGAAATGCTGTGGAGTCTCCATGCAGGAGAAACATCTGACTTTCTGAGCTCGCCACTAATTTAAATCGAGAGTGGGCCGGGAGGAGC